>JAGYHZ010000324.1:0-12052 GCA_024244195.1 Ascosphaera aggregata | reverse complement strand
ATTGCAGCTGTCATCTAGTTCCTGCAACGCTATGCTTTGGGAAGCAGCAGACTAGGTACAAAGGAGCTGAAACTTACTTGTCGGACGAAAAGAGATCCAGCACAGCTATATTTCGTTCGATCGAGCCAAGGTCAGCGAACGTTTCGAAATAGATGGACACGAATGCTAAAACTGATGGGCCTCACCGTAGGTGTGACTGGTGCCAGACATATCCGCCGTTGTGCAGTTTTTATTTCCCTTCGGTTCAACGTAGCAATAATGGTGAAAGATTTCTATTCCCCTCAACGACGCAGATCTGATACTATCGCGTCAAGAATGAGTCAATTGAGGAAAGGGGAAAAAAAAAGAAAAAAAGAAAAAAGGAAAAAAGAAAAGGAATGAATCCGACAATGCCCGCCGACATCTGGAGGTAGATTCATTAACAAGACATTGACAGGCCACAGCCGGGGGTGAAGGGGGCCCAACTTGCTTTCAGCCCTTAACAGACTTGGCAAGGCAGCCTTACCTCTAAGACGGTGCGAGACAACCAAACAGGATAGCCGTTGAGAGCGAGAAAAATGGGAACCTGTTGCGCAGTCCAATTGATTTACAAGGAAGATGGGAAATAATCGCAGTGAGAAGCACAAGCTGATACTTAGGGACTTTTTGACAAGCAACATCAAGAGGAACAACTTGTAGTAGTTATAAAAGGGCTTGATCAGGTAGTAATGCCGTCGGTGATGCTGGGTAGTGGTTGCTGGGTACGGGGATCGCGCCTTGGCGGAAAGTGAGTTGCCCTCACACGAAGGATGTTCTCATCGTCACACGTCAGTCCAGTTAGCCGGTGATGTACGGTGTGTAAGTAGCAGAAGAGACCGAAAGAATGGAGAGATGCTTCCCAGACTGCCAGATCGGCTGTGTTCAGAGCGTATTTGAAAGAGAGACAGTATACGCACGCAGCCATTGGGTGGTGTGATGATTGTTGTGGCACGAACGGCCATACTATATGTTTCTCCCTTCCTCCTCCTCCTCATCATCCTCCTGCTCCAAGGGATGGTTCGTCTCTCGTGTCATTGCCGAACCATTGTGTGTACTTGTGTGTGTATGTATGTATGTACGTATGTGTGTGTGTGTGTGTGCGTGTGTGCACGCAAAGTATGTACTTACTACTGATCTTCTTATCGCCTGACATCCACTAGTTCGATTAATATCCTGGCGAGTACATCACATCATGACGATTGCTGCGATGCACGGAGCACTCCGTATCGTACGGACGGCTAGATGAATGAGTAGACGTTATGTGCATCCGGTATACCTTTCCATCAGCTGGCTGGCAGGGGGCCTTATTGTTTGGGGTTTCCATATGTTCTGCAGCACACATCTGACGGGAACCGAGCCACCCAAGGCTATGGGTGAAAAGTGCCGGGTTTGAGTCAGAATGGACCAACAGCAACGTGATATCCAAATCCAGTCTGAATCTGTCGGATGCGAACGATAGGATGTGAAGAAGCCCACTCCGTCTGGGGAAAGGCATGGGAAGGATGGGGACAGGGAAAGAGGAAGGGAAGAAAAACATGTTCGCAAGGGCACGAATAGGTCATTTCTGGTCGATTTTCCTGCCCATCGGGATAACGCAGAGGTCGCGATGTGCACCGTAAGAGATGCATGCTCTTCAATAATTCTTCAGCACGTTGGCCAATGGCTTGCTCACATCGTTTCTGCCTTTTTCTGTGTCACATTTTAATCTCTTCCCGTTGTGATGGCTTAATTGACACTTGCATCATGACGTACCTGGTTGGCCTCAAGCCAGGGATGACACATGATTTTGAACCCCAGGGCCACTGAGAAGTCTGGACGTAACAAAAAGAGAAAGTCAATAATTCTGAGACATTCGCGTTGAATGCCGTCAGAAAAAAAAAAGCAATACGAGCCGCTCCAAGCTAGCCGAACGAATATTGTTTCTTTTGATGGCGAATGTTTCTTCCTTTTGCTGGACGGGCATAGCACAATCGGCGGAATTAGAAGCTGGCTAACCTGGATTATTCCCCCTAATAGTAGAAAATAAGATATATCGAATACATCTTTTCCCCCAGGTCATCGCTTTCATATGCGCCCGATTCTAAGCCTCGTCGCGGGCAAGCACATTGTCTGCCCTGGCTAATTCTTGTCCTTTTTCTCTCCATCCACGTGGAGATATTCTGCCTGATCACTGGATTACTCGGCCTTTACCGTCGTCAATCGGTTCCTGTTAGCTTATGCTATGCAGGCGATTCGAGTATTTCCTGGAGTCGCATGGATGTAGGGTACTCCAAGCAGGGGCCGATGCTGAAACGACGGTCCGCCCACCTATACTCGACATGATAGCTAAAATGGTGGAAGCATGCGGATATGTGGACGGGTGTCATGATGTTGGTTATGCGCCGAAATCAACTCGGATGACTCAATCTTGTGCCGAAAAGGCTTGTCGATCCTTTTAAGTTTTAGATCTCCTTTCTCACGATAAGACGTCCTGGAGAATTTCTGCTCAATGCACGAATCATCCACGTCCGAGCGGATAATTCCCTTTTTGTTGTCAGATTTCAAGACCGGTTGACGACTTTGGGACTGGGAGAGGGAAAGACACGTGCACGGTTTCTGAAACCCTTGGAGACTCGAAGCAGGCATCCGTTTTGCATGAAGCAAGTACCCTGCAAAGACCCCTGGCTCTTTGTATCGACTTAAGACGTCGTCCTTGCCAACTGCAGGAGCTACGAAGGGTTTGTCGCAAAGACAATCGTGCTCGTTGATCAATGGCATCATGCGTTCACTCTTCTCACGAAACCAACCCCGAGAAGTAGCATCAGAAGCAGAAACAAATATTTGCATCACCTTTTTCGATATGGAAATGCAAAATTCGAGTCGTCCTCTTGGACATTGCTCTGCCTTTTTTCATTTCCTTCCCGTCTGCCTCTTCTTGCTCTCCTTTTTCCTCCTTTGCTTTCTCCCTCCACGTCTCTTATGTCCCTGCACTTCTTATATCTCAGCGTCCGGACTGATTCTGCTTCGCTGGTGCACGTTGATCCAACCTGTACCAGATAAGTTGCATCTTTCGAAGCCCAACCTGAGTGTGATATCAAGCATCTGCTTACTTCGTCAGATACTGGTTGACGGCGGCCCTGGGTATCCCCAATCCTTTTCTCGCATCTCTCTAAAGAAGTCATCGATCAACCCCCTGGATTGTGACTCACCAACTCATTTCAACATACCTCAACCTCGGCATATTTTCAGAGAAGAAACAGACTGGACAGCCGCATGAGAACCTTCCTGCTAACGAGATTGGTCAGCTAAGTCCAAGAGAGCGCGAAAGCCTTCCCTCAAGCATCGCAAAGCGACTGGCAGCCGGCTCTTACTCGGCCTCATTCAGACAGCTTGCGGCTGTTCATCGCCCATTATCTCTCTCCGTCGTCGCATCGCCTAGCTAGCTGCGTGATAGATGGCGTTTTAACCAGTGTCGATTATTCTCTCTATTAGTTGCTGATCGGGGTTGCGATGTGATTATACCAAAGAAACACAACATAGAACATCGTCAACCTTGCCATCGTCATCACAGTTCACTTGCCTTCAAGATTCATCCTACTAGTGTTGGTTCGTGATTTCTGCAACTTTCTGCAAGGATCTCATTGCATTTTGGAGGTGTTTCATCTGCTTATCTGCTTATTAGGGAGTAATCCTTCCTTACAGGCAACTTCATTTGCATCATTATCATATCATCATCATCACCATCACCATCATCGTTCGCTCCTTTATCTCACGGACGACTGAACACGGCCTAAGAACTCGCTACTCCAGCAACGAGCATTGCATCCTTCCCTTTCACACTATCACACCATGGATGACTTGCAGTCCCTCACTGTGACCTCTGATCCCGTTGAGCATGGATTCTCGTGCATTCTTGATCGTATTCTCGACCATGATGGCGCATACGACATCCCTCTGAGATCAATCTTCGAGTTCAATCTTCAGGCTGAGAGTAACACATCCTACGCTATCTCTGGGAGTCCGTCCGCAAAAGTACAGGATTTTTCGAAGCCCATCAAAGAAGAAGACTCTCTTGCAGCTCTCAGGTCAAAACTCTTGCAACAGGTTACCGGACGGTCCGCTGCTGAACAGTGCAAGTTGCCTCCTAGTTTTCTCACATCGTTCATCAGAAGGTGTTTCGTCCCAGACCTCGAGTACGTCGATTTCCCACAGGCATTGACGGCGTTGGATTACGTCAAGGACCTGGAGTCGCGACGAGTCAACGAAGTCGCTGCAGTGCTACAGAAATTAGAACACTTGAATGGTCTTCACCACCATGGACTGGAATCTAGCAAACTTGCTGGTGTCATCAGACTCAAGGAGTCTATCATCGATAGATCGATAGATGCTGCTGCTCTATACAGTCAGGTCTACCTGAGTCTTCGTCAATGGGTAAGCATCTACCGATGACTAGGGATTGAATTGTCAAAACCTGTCGTTCTTAGTTGAATTGATTCTAACAGTGTACACTTGCAGACAATGATTAACGAGATGATGTTGACGCCATTCAACAAGGGCAATTGCTTGGCAATGCTCAATACACTTTTCCCTCCAAAGCTACGCGCCCCCCCAGCACGCCATGTGTCAATTCAGAGAATGGCAAATCAGAGACACATCTTTCTTGATTACATCAAAACAGTAGAAAAGGACAAATGCACGGATTGCCTTCACAAACTTATTGCGAACAAGCGGTACAACGGGAGCACACGCTGGCCTGATACTCACTACTATATCGAAAAATACCTTGTGTACTCCAATGATCTCATCACCGCCTGTCATCAACTCAGCTACTATGGAAATCTGGAAGGTCCCAGAACCACCAGACGAGGCAAACAAGATTCGGGGATCAGTATTAGCTCAGACGAGCGTCCTGCCTCCAGCGGCACCAATGCAACGTCTTCGAGTGGGGGCACGTCGACTTCGAAATTTTCACGTCCACATGCATCGACTGTCTTCGGTGATGGGAGACCAACGCTCGAGAAGATTGGCAAGGAATTGCGCAAGATCAAATCTCGCGGTAACCTGAATAGTGCTGCGGAGAAGAAACCGCACCATACCAAATCCCTAGGTGCCTTGCGGAAGATCAAATCATTGGGACGTTTGAAGGGTGGTGATCGATCAGGAGATAGCTTGCGTCAGAGCTACTATATCGACTCGCCTTTTGATGTCGAAGAATTTAAACGCAAGCGAATCAACTATGAAACGAAGAAGGGCAATATGGCTGCCATGGTGATTTGATACTGAAGATGGCTTAATTCTCACTGGCCCACCAGTATTTCTTTTGCTCCTTGACGACCTTATACGATTATCTGACGACGAGGTGGCTCAATCACCGTCTTTTCGCTCACCTTGTTCTGCACTGTTCTTTCGTTACTCCTGATTGCCGGCACACCTGATTCGCTTACCCTATATCTCTTTTTCTTGTTTGATATTTGAACTGGCCTTTGAAAGGATTTGGCACGTTGTACCATCGTTTGGACCTGTCTTGTTTTGTACTTTCCTCATCTTGTTTGACCAATTGGGACGATGGGATTAACATTGGACCATCTCTTTGGAAGTTGCCCATATGATTATGGCGAGGCCTTCAGACGCAAGTCTTCTCCTCCTCCCACCCAATGACTTTGCTTTTGAACGCACCTCCTAATCGATTGACTGATTGATTGACTTACTGATTGTTTGGCTCTCCGGCTTTCTGGTTCAGATAATATCTCTGGCTTTCAGGGCTATTGTCATTTGATATGATATTCTGGGTGCGTTTTTTCTGGGATCTTCTTCTTGCTTGTTTGTGCTTCTTTCTCTTTCCCCATAGCAACTTGGCTTTGGTTGAAGCTTCCTTGTGGTGCTACTGTATGTCTGTTCTGGCGAAAGGGTATGGAAGCAAAACACCACCACTACTGCTACGACAATCAATGGTGGTGCCGTTTGATATCCGTGTCGGGGACCAGTGAGCATGAACGAATGAACGAGGAAAGTTGCTTCAGGGACTGAATGTAATTCCACCTTCAATTCAATCAACATCCATTCTTCACTCCTGGTTTTCATCTCTCCCTCCCCATTACAACAACATCTGGTGCTGGTGAAGGTGGATATTAGCCGGTAAGGGCAGTATCGCAGTCGTGTACCCACCCACACGGCCAAATTCGCGGCAGACAATAAGCGATTACGTAGCCTGATAAATCGATGCATTCATATGTAGCGAAGACGATGTGAGACTCCGACAGCTTGAGCAACGTTTTAGTTTTAGGTGCACATCAAAAACGACGACTTCTTGCAGTTTGCATCATGCGCTGACCAAAGGTGACTGACTATCTAGGTCGTGGGTCCGGCAATCAGTCAAAAGTCGACGATTCAAGTATTCTGCTTGCTGCTTGCCGTGGGTATAGCGGGCAGCAAATCAGAGAGGCTACGGATTAGCTCTCAATTGCGACTCGGAATATAAGCAGTATCATTGACACCATTATCGCGTGCATCATGGCGAGACCGTCAGGTTTCTGGCATATCATCTGCTTGCAGGTTGTTGCCGTCCTGCTTTGTCTCTCACAAGTAGTGCTTGGAGATCCCTCAGTCAATGTGGCACTGACGGCTCCCTTCAACTCTCCGCCGTATCTACTGGAGCTTTTGTATGCGATTTGAGTCCCTCATCTGCTTCTGGAAATCTTGCAAAGAATATTGCTAACTAGATCGCTATGCTATAATCGGTTCAGAGAGACTGCTGCGCGGGAAAATGAGAGCTGCTATTTCCCTCTTTTAGACAGCATCGCTAATGGGAGGCTGTCAGAGGCAGCAGATGATCAAGAACTATACAATCTCTTCACGCAGCTCCTTCAAGATGACAATCATATCAGTTCGAAAACAACCCTTTCTTTGTTCAACTTCTCCTTATCTCTCCATTCCACTGCGCCGCGCATTGAAGCTCAATATCAGTTTTACAACACCTCCGTTGAGCCAACCGTCGTGGCTGCACAGGATGCGGCATGTCCAGTGTGGGCGCATCACAAAGGCAAGCAGTATTGTTCGCCTACTTTGGATCGAGCTCAGCAAGATGGGCCTGCAACTGAGACTATGGAGTTCCTACCGTTCGATAGGACTCTGGGGGACACTGACGCGCCGCCATTGATTTTATATGCCGATATAATGTCACCGCAGTTCCGCGAATTCCATCATGAATTCAGCCACAGGGCGAGGCATGGCGAAATCTCTTATCGCTTGCGCTATCGCCCATCTTCTCATCACCTCAGTCAGCCATTGATGATGAATGGCTACGGCGTTGCCCTCAACTTCAAGCGTACAGATTACATCGTCATTGATGACCGCGCCCAGCAAGACGAATCCAAGCGATCGGAAACAGAAACAGATTTGGATTACACAGATGATCTTACTCCCTTATCAGCGTCGGAGCTATCGCAACTGCCCTATCGTGCTGCCAGCTTTGTTCTTGAAGATGAAAATCCATTCGATGCGTTGGTTAGATTGTCACAAGACTTTCCACGCCTTGCAAAGTCTCTCGCGGAACACAATGTTAGCGAGTCATTCATCACTGAACTAAGTCAGCAGCGCGAGAATAAACTGCCGCCTGGCCTCAATCAGATATGGCTCAACGGTTTTCCCCTTAATGATCAAGATGATGTTGACGCCTTCAGTTTGTTGGAGCGCATCAGACGGGAAGAAGCATTGGTCAAGGGGCTACAGGAGACTGGGTTTACAGGAAAAGAAGCCGTGGATCTGATCGCTAGTTCCTTTTCAATCTCGTCTTTGTCAGATGATGAACCTCTGCGCTTCGATTATCGGGACAACATTGAGGGCAACAAAGTTATTATTTGGCTTAACAATATTGAGAAGGATGAGCGATATGCTCAATGGCCTTCAGAGACATTATCGGTGAGTCGCAAAACCGGGATCATTTATATGGCTATCACCCAAACTAACTATATCGTGTAGTTGCTACACGCGATGTATCCCGGCCAACTTCCAGCTGTGCGACGAGAAGTCCACAATGTTGTGATTCCGGTCGACCTGACGAATGCCGACGATGTGAAGATGGTGACGTCAAGTATTCGCATGTTCATCAACAGACGCATTCCCTCAAGGTTTGGTTTGGTGCCATCAGTATCCAATCAAAGCTTCATTCCTATGGTGAAATACGCTCATTATTTGGCAGAGACGTACGGCCCAATGGCGCTTCTGGACTACCTTCAAGAGTTTTTGGCAAAGGGCAGGCTTCCCACCCCAGATGAGTCAATTCTAAAGAGTGTGGTCGGTGAATTGAGTCCGCTCGAAGACAAACAACTTTTGAGTCTCGACGAGGTACTGAATGGTGATCAATACGTCTCTTACATCGAAAACACCCGAGCCTATTTCCAGCGATTGGCAATTGGAACGAATACCCAAGAGCCCATATTCTTTGCGAATGGCGTGGCTTTAACCCGCGATGAAGAGTTTCTGCAATCCATGGCAATGAGACTGAGTCAAGATATGAATGCATTGAGCCAGCTTGTCTTCCAAGGCGTTTACGATGATGACTCGTGGCTACCAAGCTTTTACCTGCAGCATGCCTTGCTTGGCCGCAATCCCATTGCTGCCCCTGAAGACGACGCTGAAGTGAAGATCATTGACATGAATGAAATCATAAAGGCGCACTCTCAATTACTGGACACCCTCCCAAAGATACCGGCTTCCAAAGACTCCTCGGTGCAAGAACAGGCTAGCATCATCTTACTGACTGACCTGGACTCTGTAAAGGGTCAGGAACAGTTACGGCACCTGACCCAATTCCAACAAGATCATCCAGGGCTGGAAGTGTATCTCGTACATTCTGAAGGATCTCTTGGGAACGTCTCTTCTAAGCTTACTCACCAGGGTTTGCTTGATTCTGCATTGATTGCACCTGCATTGGACTCATCAGAAGAGCCTGGGTCATCGTTTAAAAAAGCCGACGACGAGTCCTGGCTACACAGAGAGGCTCTTCTCCAGTCATTTGGCCTCAACGCAGGTGACACAGCGCTGATTTATAATGGCCGAGTGGTCGGACCCCTTTCCTCGCCGAATCTCCTCGATCAATCTGGCCTAGCTATACTCAAGGAATTTGAGGGAAATCGAAGGATTTCCCCTGTCATCAAGACCTTGAAGTCCCTGGGCCTCGTAGACAGGGTTACAGACCCAACTCATCTAGCGAGAATCACATCCCACCTTGCCATTGCAGGTGAGGATAAGGGCGCTCAGACACTCTTTCAAATGGGATCGCCAGCACGCTCCACGGTTTTCAACCAGTGGAGTGCAAAGGCGTCATCGATTGTTGTTTCCAGGACTGATGACCCCATCATCTTCATCAATGCCACCATTGATCCCGCTTCCGAAACGGCTCAACGTTACCTCCCTATCCTCAAAGTACTAACAGAACTTGACGGTGTTCGTGTTCACATCATTCTAAATCCCACAGACAAGTTGCAGGAGCTGTCGGTGAAACGCTTCTACCGCCACGTTCTTTCTTCTGCTCCCTCTTTTGACAGCAATGGTCGTCTATCAGTACCCAGAGCTGAGTTCACAGATATTCCAAAGAAGGCGTTGCTGACATTGAGCATGGACGTACCTCAAGCCTGGCTTGTAACTTCACAGGAGTCGGTCTACGATCTTGACAACCTCCTTCTGAGCAACGTCAAGGAAGGATCCGATGTCGAAGCTATCTACAACCTTGAGTATATCCTCGTGGAAGGTCACTCCAGAGACACTACATTGAACGTTTTCCCACGTGGTGTGCAGCTACTTCTTGGCACAGAAAACCAGCCTCACTACATGGATACGATAATAATGGCTAACTTGGGATACTTCCAATTCAAGAGTCGTCCTGGGTACTGGAAACTCAGTTTGAAGCCAGGGCCCAGTGAGACGATCTTCAATATTGATCAGATTGGCGATACTCCCTTGCAGTCTCGTCCAGAATATAGGGGGAAACACCTGACGCTCATGTCCTTCCAGGGAAAGACGTTATTCCCCCGCTTGTCACGAAAGAAGGGCCATGAAAAGGATGACGTTTTGGCAAGTGAATCTCTTATGGGACCTATTCGTCAATACCTTTCTCGCGGATTGAAGCTTGCTTCTTCCCTACTTCCGGGTTCCGTTCACGGAAAGAAAGCCAACGCCGATATCAATATCTTCTCGGTGGCTAGTGGTCATCTCTACGAGCGCATGCTTAACATCATGATGCTGTCAGTCATGCGTCACACGAATCATACTGTCAAATTTTGGTTCATTGAACAATTTCTGTCACCTTCCTTCAAATCGTTCCTCCCTCACATGGCTAAGGAGTACGGCTTTGAGTATGAAATGGTGACATATAAATGGCCGCATTGGTTACGATCTCAGCGTGAGAAACAACGCGAGATCTGGGGTTACAAAATTCTATTCCTTGACGTTCTTTTCCCGTTGTCTCTGGACAAAGTAATATTCGTCGATGCAGATCAGATCGTCCGTACCGATATGTACGACTTGGTTGAGTTCGATCTTGAAGGTGCGCCTTACGGATTCACTCCCATGTGTGATTCCCGCGAATCCATGGAGGGTTTCCGCTTCTGGAAGCAGGGCTATTGGAAGCAATATCTGGGCGGACTTCCCTACCATATTTCAGCTCTTTATGTTGTCGACTTGGTCAGGTTCCGAGCGCTGGCCGCCGGTGATCGTCTTCGCGGGCAGTACCAGGCCCTTTCTGTGGATCCGAACAGCCTTTCGAATCTGGACCAGGACCTTCCGAATCACATGCAGAAGATGCTGCCGATTAAGTCTCTTCCTCAGGAGTGGTTATGGTGCGAGACTTGGTGCTCGGACGAAGCATTGAAAACTGCTCGTACTATAGACTTGTGCAATAATCCTTTAACGAAGGAGCCGAAACTGGATCGTGCTAGAAGGCAGGTGCCGGAGTGGACTGAATACGATGAGGAAATTGCTAATTTAGCAAGGAGGGTTTCGCAACCACAGCAACAGCAATCCAAATCGGAAGGGCAGGGAATGGCTCACGAAGAGCTGTAGAGGGCATATTCTCAGGGGTAAATGCACGCACGAGATGTTTGCAACATTATATCAACTTGTCTATCATACGATTTAATGAGTGAATTTTATAGTGCTAGGAATCAAATTGATCGTCAGACACATTAGCTCAGCAGCCCTACAGACCACATTATATTATGCTTGATTGTGCATTGCGCACAGGTATGCGCACGCTCGTCCCGTCCTTCGTTAGATAACCGGTGCAGAGGGCATGTTATTTGGCTGGACAATGCCACGCCGATTGTCATATGAAAAGTTCATTTTCCATGTTGTAGAGTATGATACGTATGCCATATTCATATGGGGATTCATCCGCTCCGGACAGTCAGAGCATCGTAGAGCTTCGTGAAAGAAGAACCGGCGACTAGCTTCTCACGCGCAGAGTCATCTGCAGTAATCAAGTTGCGAAACGAATCTCCATAACTTCTCTGCATGGGCGGAGATTACCGATGTGGGCCTTGGTTTCCATATGCATTTGATAAGTCGTCGCGACTGGATTTTCGCAATGATACCGGCAGCTTTTCTCTCCTTTTCAAGGAATCAGCTTCGTCTTTCACAATTATACTGCTGCGACATTTTGAGGGATCAAAAAGAAAGCAAATCATAACGCTCTTCTGATTCCTCGCCGACAAACGCAACTCAATTCATATCAGGGTATACTGTTCCTGTCGGAGGCGTCACAACGATGATTGTAATCACATCTCCAAGATGCATTGTCGGCGGAAATCTGAGGCCAGCAACAATTGTCATCGACCAAAACACCGGCAGAGTCACATCGGTCGAATTGTCCATACAGCCCCGAGAGAATTTCTCAGCAGAGGATGATTACCGAGATTATAGTCCATACGTCGTGATGCCAGGTTTGGTAGATGCTCATGTCCACCTCAATGAACCTGGACGCACCTTCGTATTCTTCAGCGGAACTGGTAACTGTGAAGGAGGTAAAGTTTGGCTCGAGTCAAAGACATCACTACCAGAG
>JAGYHZ010000323.1:0-12066 GCA_024244195.1 Ascosphaera aggregata | reverse complement strand
TAGTCTGATCTTCCTTAAGATAGCCGACTTGGGTGGAGCTGCCACTGACAAGAAGTACACTCCAATGGTCACAGGAAGCCAATGACGTTTCCGTCTTAGGTAGGTAGCTTCCAATTGCTCACGAATTGGAATGCGCTGCCCAAGCACCAACTGCTGACAATAATCAATACAGCAGCGTTAATCCCGTCCAAATTGCACACATATGATCAAATGCTCGTTTTGGCAACCATCATCAACAATAGCTGAAGTTCCGAGTACAAACGATACAAAAGAAAAAAAAACATGGACCAGGAGCAATTGAGAATGATGATCAGGAATTCCTTATGTGGTCCAGGGAGTGACCACTGCTATATATACCGGAGCACCGATGTAACCAATGACTTTGGTTACGTTGGGCACCTTTTTAGCCTATGGGTTTACAGTGCGGCTCCGGCCTGTGGATCACACTTATCAGATCCGCCAATAGCTTGATTAGACGCGCGTTGGAGTCGCTTATGACGGGTAAGGCGGATGGGAAGATCTGATTACGGCGATAAGGCGGAAATGGCCAGGACAAGGCAATGAGGCAGTAAGGCACCAAATATTATAGCCTTGTCAGAACCTGTCATCGATCACCAACCACCATCGTCATCGTCATCATCATCATCATCATCATCATCACCTCTACGATGTTCACATTCACATTCACATCTACTCACAAGAAGCTTACGAATTTACATACTCTCAGGCAAGGGATTTAGGAAAGCAGAGAAACCAACAGGTGGCAAGGGTTTAGCATTGCCTATCACATACACTCGATGAGAAGCAGATATCTATCCATAACAAAACTGCTGTTTGATCCTGCGTGGTCTTTTATTACTGCGACTGACCTACATCGCAAACGAGTAATCAGCAATCGCATCTTTCTGCGCAGAGGATAGTCATCTCTGATATCGCCAGCTCTTCCTTTAAGCGTATCGAGTTGCATACCCAACTGCCAGTCATCTGTCATTCTTTCTTCGTTTGCGCTTCTATACTTTTGGCACTTGACCTGGCTTGGCTTGTACAGCAGCATCGTGACCATTATGGCAGCACCCATCAAGCAATGGGGGGTTACTCCCGCCGTCTCGACAGCTCTGCCAACCCAGCCTGAGCTAGCTGCCAATGATGAGTTGATTGCAGAACTGAAATCACAGAATAATTTCGAAGCTCCTGCAGAGACTGAGCGAAGGTAAAAAAATGCTTTCGTTTTGCAGGTCAGATCCGTACTTCCTGAGGGAATGTTTTTTGCTAATATAGCATAAAAAAATCATTTCTCTTCTTCTTCTTCTTGTGTTATCATCGTAGGAAACAAACTCTTGCGCTTTTTCAACGCGTCACTACGGAATTTGTCAAGAGTGTCGGACGGCGAAAGAAGTTGTCGCAGGCTGCCATCGATGTTGCTGGTGGAAAGATATTCGCCTACGGAAGCTATAGACTTGGTGTCTATGGACCTGGTCTGTCATTCTCCTTTCTTCCTTTCTTCCTCTTCTTGTATCCTCTTCTTGCGCAGACTCGAGTCAAGTCGAATACTCCCTTCACTGTACATTGACACTTTTCTAGGTTCGGATATCGATACACTTGTCGTCGCCCCGAAACATGTCTTGATAGAAGACTTTTTCGAAGATTTTCCCCCTCTTCTCAAGCAAATGTCGCCTCCCGGTGCTATTGAAAAACTGACTCCTGTGCCCGATGCATTCGTCCCATTGATCAAGATCGAATTTGCTGGCATCAGCATCGATCTCATCTTTGCCAGACTATCCATCCATTCGGTCCCTTTGAATCTGAACCTTAAAAACACCGATTTGCTTCGTGGCTTGGACGAGAAAGAAATCAGATCCGTTAATGGTACACGTGTAACCGATGAAATCCTAGAGTTGGTTCCGCAACAGAAAACATTCCGACTGGCTTTGCGTGCCATAAAGCTTTGGGCTCAACGTAAGTTCCTACCGCTTACATCTGGTAGCCCTGAAGCGCGTTACTGATTTACTTCTCCCAGGTCGCGCTATATATTCCAATGTTGTCGGCTTTCCCGGTGGTGTCGCATGGGCTATGCTCGTTGCAAGAGTATGCCAACTGTATCCCCAAGCCACCGGTTCTGTCATTGTCGGTCGTTTCTTCAGAATTATGAATCAGTGGAATTGGCCTCAACCCGTTCTTTTGAAACATATCGAGGATGGACCTCTACAGATGAAAGTTTGGAATCCAAAGATATACAATTCCGATAGATTTCATCTTATGCCTATAATCACCCCTGCATATCCTTCTATGTGCGCTACACACAACGTCTCTCAATCGACAAAAGCAGTCATACTCAGGGAACTGAAAAGGGGGGAGGATATTGTCGATAAGATTTTCATTGGAAGATTGAAGTGGCATGATCTTTTCACTAGACACACCTTCTTCACGCGCGACTACAAATACTACCTTAGTATAACATCGTCAAGTACGACCAAGGAAGCCCAGTCAGTATGGTCTGGTCTTGTTGAGTCTAAATTGCGACACCTCGTCGGCGCGTTGGACCGCAAACCAATCATACATATCGCACACCCATTCCCCAAGGGTTTTGAACGCGTTCATATCTGCCGCAATCAAGAGGAGATTTTAGAAGTCAAGAGCGGATCAATGAAGTACAAAGAATTCAATTCCACGACGGAGACCACAGATAGCACAAATGATCCCAAGCATGCTAGTGCAGCTCAGGAGGCTACTGATTCCGGTACCACTTCAGTGACAGCAGGTGGTGAGAACCAAACGATTGAAGAGAAGGATTTGGAGGACAGTCCTATTAGAATTTATACGACCACCTACTATATTGGCCTTGAGATTAAACCGACCTCGTCTGGTACGGATTCCCTTTCCCCTCAGCTTTCTCTCACAGTGCTAACACTCTCCAACCTCTCGTCCAACCTTTCCCAGGTCCTGGTCGCTCACTCGACATCTCACCGGACACACTCATGTTTAAAACGACATGCACTTCGTGGCCGGCTTATCAACCTGGAATCAACGACCTTACGATTACGCACATCCGAAAGTACGCTCGACCAACCGGCTACCAACTGCAGGACTTA
The DNA here is from genome assembly GCA_024244195.1 of Ascosphaera aggregata. Classification (NCBI taxonomy): domain Eukaryota; kingdom Fungi; phylum Ascomycota; class Eurotiomycetes; order Onygenales; family Ascosphaeraceae; genus Ascosphaera; species Ascosphaera aggregata. The sequence continues at coordinate 8,977 of JAGYHZ010000323.1, read as the reverse complement.
TTTAAGCATGTGTACTCATTGCTGATGTATCATTTTCACTAGTTACGATCTTCCCGATGATGTCTTCGAACCTAACGAGACTAAGCCCGTGCGACCAAAAAAAAAGCTTGTTCGCAAATCGACTGGTCCCGCTGCGACTCCCTTGACCGCACAGAAACGCACACTAGAGTCCCTGGACGTAAGTTCAATTAACTATGATTCTCTCACACTAACCTTCAAACGTCACCGGTTCCACAATTAAGATCAGGAAGGTCTTGCGAGCTGTCTCGATTCGGTTCGATGCCGCCACTACCATATCCTTTCTTTTTTTCATTTCTTCATCCCAACCATCGATATTGCCTACTCCTCGGTTGGAGGAGGACCATACGCTCGCTTGTTTGCATTTTCGAACCCTTCTGGGCCGCTTGCGGACACTGATTATTTCCCCCCTTTCTTTTCAATCCTTATCTAGGCGACTCAGGAACCTGCAACGAAAAGACCCAACGTGTCAACTCCAGCCGTGGGCACCGATCCAGCATGATACTTGTTGGCTTGCGGAATATCCGCTTTTTCGATTACACAAGCGGACGATTACGCACATAAGGCCTGTGTCTCCGAGGTAACCGATTTTTTATCGGCTACAGATGCTTTTGTAATATGTTGGCGAGAAAGCGAAAGGGGTGTGAGAAGGGAAATCAGCTCTTTTCCCACTCAGAGATTCATTTCCTGCAGTAGTGGCATGATGCCATTGAGGCATCTTCAAACCGGTGAGATGTTTCAGCTAGACCTGAACCCTTTCACCTATGCACTTGTCCTTTCAAGCAAGTGTACATAGTATTTCTTCTTTTTCCTCCATTCCCCCTCGTCATTATACTCAAGCGCTTGGACGTTGTATGGGTATGTTTGTGGCTTCGTACCAGCGGTCGGGGTCGTGACTGTCGTTAGCGTCTAGAACAATTGAATACGTCTTCGCGGGAGGCAAAGGGCTTCCCCATACCCTCATTGACCGATCCTTTATTTTCACAGTCAATAGTGAGAAGGTGTATATTCTTCGAGCGCTTCTATCGAAGATACTTGTAAAGGCTGATCCATTACGTGATATCAGCGTCCATCAACGGCAAAAATGTCACAAGCCCCATCTTCTCCACTATGACTGCCGAGCATCGCGGCAATAGAAGACTTGAGTTTCTTGCATTGCCGAGCTACGTATGTATCTTGAGACGCCGTGTCAGGATATCGACATGGGAAGTTGAGTCTACCCAAACGGCCTTCGATCCAATTTTGACACATCGATATCATTGATCGCTTACTGACAATATGGCTGCTGAACAGGACGTCAAACTCGAGAACTTTGCTTCAATCTTCCGCTGTGAGGGCAAAGTCGCCGTCATCACAGGGGGCTCGAGGGGACTAGGTCTTCATGCAGCCAGTGGGTAAGAAATGCTTCCCTTTCATATTTGCTCGCTCTTCTCTGCCGTGGTCATAATACTAACTTGTCGCGTGATGCAGCTTACTTCAAGCAGGATGTTCGAAGGTGTACATCAGCTCTCGCAAGGCGAAGACCTGCTATGAAGCTGCGGCTGCCTTGAATGCCCTGCCGAACAAGAAATCAGGCGCACAGGCTATCGCTATACCAGCAGACGGTGCTAAGGTGTCTGAAATCGAAAGACTGGTTGAGGAAGTGAAGAAGACTACAGATCATGTCGATATTCTCGTCGCTAATGCCGGAGCATCGTGGGGTGCGCCCTACGAAGGTCATAGTGAGAAGGATTGGGACAAAATTATGGGCATCAACGTGAAGGGGGTCTTCTTTTTGGCACAAAAGTAAGGACTTTATGCAAAGTGGAATCAGGGGTTGTCTTCCCTTGTCTTCCCAGTGCTTAACATACCTCTTCTATACAGGTTCACGCCGCTTCTTGAGGCAAAAAGCACCTCTGGAGACCCTTCTCGCATTATCATCACAGGTTCTATCGCTGGTTTAGGTCTCGCCTCGGTCGAGGGAAGCAATACTACGTTCAGCTATGCTGCCTCTAAAGCTGCAGTCACTCATCTTGGGAAGCAATTAGCTGTGGCCCTTGGACCGCGTAATATTGTAGCCAATGTCATTGCCCCTGGCTTCTTCCCAACCAAGATGTCGAATGGTTTATTGAGTATGGAAGGTACCTTGGAATATGTGGCTGCTGCGTCGCCAAATTTGAGATTGGGCAAAGCAGAGGATTTTGCTGGATTGACTGTCTTCTTGGCCAGCCGTGCTGCATCGCACATTAATGGAGCTGTCATAGCACTGGATGGAGGCAGCTTGTGCAAGGGAAGATTGTAAAGTTTTACAACAACTTCAGCTACAAGCGGTGACCTGATGATTTTAGCAATTCTCTCTGTTTGAAAGTTCAATATCCCCTTCAAATCGCTGAGCAACTATATATAACTGAACTTGTAGAATGTCCAAAGTGGAAATCCAAAGTAAGGTGGTCGGAGTCTCATAGTTTCGAGGACCTGTCATTGTCTCCTGCATCGAACGATCTCTCAATCAAAGCCATGGCTTCACACAGGTCGAATTCATGCAGTCGTGGTGCGATAACTTGGACGCTGAGGGGTGAGTCAAGGTAAACTCGTCGGTCAATCGCTTTCGTGTCCCCTAAAAGATGATTAGCAGGCACCTAAGAAACGACAATAGCGACAGTATGGCTCACAAAGATCTCGATTTTTTTTATCCCAGCTACCTAACGGTTTGGTGTTTATTTCCTTGCCTATCTCGAGGTCTGCGGCTTTCAATGTCCGTATAGGTACCGTTGCTGCCGGGTAATCCAGAACTGTCCAATGGATGGTGTACGACATCACATTGAACTTGTCGATCTCCGTAACAGGATGGGGTGCTATAGGGTGAACAATTGCATCAATGGTTGCACCTGACGGTGTTCGCCACATGGTCAGAGCCTCTTGTTCAATCTCATCGCGTTGAGCCTGGAGTTCTAGTATCTGATCTAAAGTCATCTGCTTGCCGCGCCTCATTCTCGACTTGATCCATGGGATGAGGGGTTCGGACATGCTCTCCACCTTATCAAACATGCTGTGGGCACCGTCTAGAGCATTTAGTCTGTTTGCCAACCCCTGACATCTGGGAAGGAATTCAGGTGTAGGGATTTCAACCACTTCGACGTCAGGCAATCGGTTCAGAGAGTCGACAACCTCACTGACGATTCTTGCAATTGGAGGTAACGGTTGGGCGAGACCATCGTGACGAACTACGCCAAAAGTGAACTTGGATGATCTGTTCTTCTGCATCCCTAAGCATCCCTTATTCCACTGTCCAGGGATGCAGTCCGTCCCAAAAGCTGCAGAATTAGGCACCACAGCTTCCATGAGGGCCCTGATATCGTCTAAGGAGCGTGCAATCGGGCCTGCGGCCGCCTTGACAACCATCCGCTCTTTCCCTGGAACATTCAGAGACGACTGCCCTCCATTGGGAAAACGACCTGTACTTGGTTTCAACCCGTAAAGACCACAGCACATTGCAGGCACGCGAATGCTCCCACCAAAATCAGTGCCAATGCCTGCCATCGAGCCCCTCATAGCAACGAGGGCTGCTTCGCCTCCTGAACTGCCGCCAGCGGACAAATTGTAATTGAGAGGATTCATGGTGCGCCCGAAAATATAGTTGACGCTGTCAAATGCTCCAACAAATTGGGGAACATTAGTCTTAGCAATGATAACAGCTCCGAGCGAACGAAGTAAATCGACGATGGGTGCGTTCGTTTTTGCAGGTTTGAAGGCATGATAAGTCATGCCAATTGAAGAGTCGACACCTTTTATATCGAAACAATCTTTAATTGAGACTGGAAGACCGTGTAGAGGGCCAACCGGTTCGTGTGTGTTAGCGAAATGTGAATCGAGGTCTGATGCTCTCTCTAAGGCATCTTGAAATAACGGCTCTGTGAGACAGCGGGTCACTTGGTGAGTGATTGCAGCACGCTATGAGCACTCATTAGCTGCTGAAAGACTAAGGATAACCAAGTAGAATGGCGCGATACTTTGCAAAATGCCTGGCAGACCTCAAAAGCAGTCAGTCTGCCACAGTGTAACTCATGAAGGAGGCCTCTGACATCCCATCGCTCGGTAATGGCCAGCTCTTTTTGACCCATAATCCCACAAATCCGAGGCACATCCATCACGTTCACCTTCTCGAAGGTCGTTGCCGTGACGGAGTCGTCGATTGAGGGCAATGACTCCGGGATGAACTCCCGGGCAAGACGCCATTGCTCAGGTATATTGGCTTCCAACGACTCGCGCTTCTTGCTCACGATGGTCTTCCATGGCAAATTCATAGCCCTGAAAACCCAGTCAGCATTAGGAGATTTCACGGAAGCATAACCGGACTTTATGGAGTAGAAAGAACAAAATCTCATACTCAACCTCCAGCGAGAGTCCGCGATGAGGAGTAGCGTATATCAGCAATCTCTGCTCGCTTCGAGTGAAGCACTTGTCTAGATACAATGATGAGAAAAGATGAAAAAATTATGACGGGCGTGCACAGCAGCTCGCCTATCTTACTTAGCGGCGAGCCCACCCCACAGTATCACGACAATTGAGTAGGGCGTGAATTACCGAGCTGTGTCAATGCTGTACCCTTATGTCTCGGCTATTCAGCGACTGCAAATCAATGGTAAAACTGCATGTACTATACCTTAAGGCAAGGCTCTCCTAATGTTTGAAGGGTAGCGAAGGATGTATGAAGACCCAATTGACACCGGCTCAGGGTGAGCATGCGTCACGGAATGGAGCTTGAATCTAATCTATACAGGATGGCGTGGTTCACAGACTATGGAGAAAGGAGCGGGGATCGTCAGAATTCAATCAATATTTCACGATGGTACTGCCAAATGTCAATCTGCTTGCAAAATAGAACTGCCCCAATTGAGAGCTAAAGGATTGCATTGTGAAATCATTCTGCTCCAATCTAACACTCCTGAATGACCATCTTCGTCCATAGGACCAGGAACCGCACACGTCTTAACGGTACTCAGGAGGGTTAGCATGCATCAGCGGAACTTCGCGGTGCACCGACCCCTAACTGCCCCTTTACAAAAAACCTCGGCCACGAGATCTGTGCCATCGAGCTGGACATGGACCTCGAACGTTACACGGTAAAATGTGCCATGAGGAGTGTTCACTGTTTCAAAATCTCTTTCCAAATCCATGCTTGAGAGGTCGGAGACAAGTGTGCAATACTCTTTAATGGCTTTTAGAGGGTTTCTTGCAGTCAGTATATACGCTTCGAACATATTTACGAGGCAGGAAAGTAAGGACTTACCGGGATCCGTGATATACTGGGGAACTACGTCAGCTTCGCAGACATATAGGATATCCTCGTATATGAGACTTGCTCCGGCTTGGACAAGCCGGAAAAGGGGGATAGTCCTGCTGTGTCCAACTTTCAGGCGTTCGCCTTTCGTGACATAAACATTGTGACAGTTAGAGCAACGATCCTTGCCGTCCAGACTCGGGGTGCGATATTCTTCTCGGTGTACACCTTCAATGAACGGCTGCAACGTCGCCATGAGATAGTGTTTGCGTGCAACCCGCGAGGTGATGAGACGTTCGGTGATGCCGGCTGTGACTGCGCCCCTGACTATAGCAGCAACGGAATCCATCGGTCTGACAACTTTATTTGAATATTGGGGAGGCACCGATGCTTTGAGCTTTTCAAATAAATAATTCGAGGCACCAAAACCGCCAATAAGGAGGATATTCTGTGATTTGCGTGATCAGTTTCGAATATTAAAGTCGTAGAGCATGACTAGAATGAAGAGATATCGTGAGTGACATACTGATAAGTTCTTGGACTGTGCTTGGACCAGCTGAATCTGATCCCTTACAAGACTCTCAATTCTAGAGACGATAGGATGAAAGCAGCTGAGAATCTCATCATTGGTGAACTTCATCTGTCCCTCTTCAATATCGGCAAGGGAATAGTCGCTTTCCAAGCCAACGTCACAGATATATGTTGTGCCATTGTCCTTAAAATTTCCCTTAATCCTCGAGTCAAATTGTGCTAAACACCTCGTCAGGACCTTGCCCATGATTTTGGGTTGCTTGTCTAGGCCGGCCTTCTCAACCTTCTTATGAACCAGTTTGAAGAAGTTTTGGTTCAACCAGCCTGAACCAACCAGGGCGCCAGATCCCGGTGTACACTCAGATACACTCAATGGATTTTCTTCCTCCACCTGATAGGCAATAAGATCGACCGTCCCACCACCACAATCAACAATCAATATCGCATCGTTTCTTTTAAGTTTTAAGAAACCCGATCTCGCGCAAAACATAGCTGCAGCCTCAGGCTCACTGACCAATGTGAGACGACGATCATTCTCATCCTCCACAAAGCCTGCTTCAACAGCTGCACTTCTCATACCGGCTTTTGCACGATCATTCCAGATCGCGGGCACCGTGAGGAAGTATTTGATATTGGCTTCTTCTCGGTCGTAGAGTTCTCCCAATGTTTTTCTCATATGCGCTGCAGCAGCCAAACGCAGCTCGCGAAGGTAATCAGAAATGATATTGAGTTGAGTTTTGCCTCTAGGCATAGGCTTGAGGCTCGTAATGCTGTGGTAGCTTCCTTCCGGATCAAGGTACAGTTTAAAGTATTTCTGCTGATTGATCTCCGGTAAGGGTGATGCTAGGTGATTCAGGCCTTCCTGAAGTTCCCCCCAGCTGACAATTTCACTCGTATCCCTATGATACCGAATGACGGTACTGATCTGGTCATGACATCAGCAAGGAATCAATCTATTCGCAGCACGGTATCTAGAAACTTACTTTCTGTTTAGCATCGGTACCACAACCCGGCCACTCTGTGATTATCTCATCTTTGACGTTGTTGCCCGTGATTAAGGCGAATGCAACGCCCGAGTAAGTAGTTCCGAAATCAACTCCAACAATCAACTGCGTTCGAGCCGGAGCAGGTACCTCAACTTCCTCACGTCCGTGAGGAGAGATGTTGCCGATGGCCAGACCTTGGGCCTGTCGTCCGTGAGCTATGTAAGGGTACTGCGGTGGTTGCTGCATAGGAGGATTATGGTTCGGGAAAATAGGACCAATTTGTGAGGGAGCTCCGTATTGGGAGGGATAATGATGGTGAGAGGTTAGGGTTGCCTGCAAAGGGCTGGTGGATGGTTGGTAAGAAGTTGCAGGAGCAACTCCTCCATAGCTTGGAGGTCGCCCGATGGGATTCGTGTTGCCGGAAATGCTTGCCCTGGAGCTAGATGTACTTCTGCTGGAGGCTGGCTTTGGTGAAGAAGGTGAGGGAGATGGCGTGTCAGCAACGCTATCGCGATTGTTCTTGCCCCTCCAAGAGCTCCACAGCCTGAGCCTTGTCATATGGTGCAAAATATTGTCGTCGAACGAGGTATTCAAAGATTGCCAGTCGGAGAATGATTGGTACGCCTTTCTGAGTTCAGCAGACCATCACAATAATTCAAATCAGGCACCGCAGCTTGTCGATGAGGCAGAAGATGTTATTTGAAGGATGCAAAGTACGAACTTCATAGAGCAGGATGGGCTTAAATGGCTAACAAACAAATTTGTCCCCAGAGGTCAGCAACAAACAACGCAATGTGCGTGTGTGTGTCAGCTAGTCTCGGGAGAAACTGATTGTGACACAAATGCACTGAGTTCGTTGTGATGATAATTCAGCGAGAAATTCAAGGAATTGGAGCGCCCAGGCTGTTGTTGGAGGAATGTCGACGTGACTGCGGTACGACCGATAGTAGGTGATGCGATTGGTTAAGTTGCAGCAATTTGCATTATGATCCAGCTCATAACAAACACTTCAGACATTGAAGGATGTCGCCGGAGGGGTCTTGGGAACAGCTGCATGGGTTCCATCCTTATTGGATTGCTAATAAGTCTGCGAAGGGTGACTGTAACTTCCCCCCGTGGTCGCACAGTCTGACCCTGGTCGTTTTGATGGCTAAATGATAATCGTCTTCCCTCTCCCCGCACCGTGCATTTGACAACGACATGCCATTCTTGCCGGTGGGAGATCGATTTCGTGTCCCGCTGCACAGATTGCTGGACCCAAAGATTCTCCCCACTGTAAGCACTAAGCACGCACATATGGCGGGTCATTTTAGCGCTTTAGTTATCTCATGGGGGAAAAAAACTTTTGCTGTAGCCGCTTCTTGTTTTGGCGAGCATTGCATGCCATTGCAGCCTCGTCGTGCCCCAATCCACGGCAGACGTGTGAAGGGGCATCCGTCATTGCAATATAACGTGACTCCTTGGCAACCGCACTTTGTCTGACTGCTCTACGCAATGACTCGTATCAAGGAAGCACTGAAAGTTGTGCTAATGAACAAGTATTTCCACTGATGCCTGCGAAGATGTACCAAATCGCGGTCGCCTAACGTTTCAGGGTCCTTGATGGTGTCCCAATCTTGACTAAAAGCGACCATTTGCAAACCTCGCGGGAAAGCCGTAGTTCGTATACAGGGACTGTGCAATTTAGGGAGCAGGTATACGAGGAATTTGATCGCCAGGAAGATGCACTAGCGTTAGTGAGGTTGTTCGGACATCACTGAGCCCATGATTTGCCGGGGGAGGATTGCTCGGAAAAATGTTCTCGATATGATGGCTGTCAAACGGCTATTACCCGCGGCTTTGCCCTTTTGGTTGTACATCGCAGGGATATGTATCGACAGAGAAGATTGGCGGCTTTGAATCTCTATACCTTGACAGCTATCCAATGTGACGGCCGATATAGGTTTTGTAGCATACTATCTGGGTCCTGGATATAACCACATTCCCGACTAGTATTGTCCTTCTTTCTAATTGTAAATCCCATTTTGGTGATCAATAGAAGAAGCTCCTCCTCCGTAAGTTCGACACTGCCAGGCTCGCCAATGCCCAAATCTCCTGAAGTTCTGGATGACGATTTCACTTCCGCGGTTGTCGAAGGTGAATCGCTCGAATGCCATAGCAGAGGGCCAACATTGATCCACAC
>JAGYHZ010000322.1:0-12068 GCA_024244195.1 Ascosphaera aggregata | reverse complement strand
CCCCTCCTCATACATCAGGATCTCATTTGGTTCCAAACATCAAAAGCACAAGTTCATCGAGAATCGTATGCACTAAATGAGTGTTCAACCGCTCATTATTCAGCGTCGCAAATATTTTACGCGCCGCCTCTTGCGCATTTGCCCTGCCGACAACGCTCGCTGCTAGATCAGGTATCAATGTCGCCAGCGTTATACTAGCCTCAGCACGACTCTTCATTTTCTCCGACAGGGTCCTCTTTTCCGCAACATGCAGTGGTCCACCATCCGGCCAGAACGTGTCTTTTATCATAGCCGTGAATCGTAGCAATGACGCCTCGGCAACTAGAGAGTGCGCCATATCGCGAACCTTGCGCTCAACTGTACCCCCTAACAATTGATGTAGTACAACAACGACTGCACGACCGCGAAACCAACTGTTTCCCCTGTTAAGGCTGAACAGCTCAAGAAATATATCGCAGATTGGTTTCACAAATGGCTCCAATTCTCGATTTTCAAATGCGTTCAGCTCCGCTTCAGCTTCTGCTGCGGAAACCGCGTCTTCATCCGTGGCAAGATTGTTCGTGCCTAGCGACGGCGAAGCATTGTTGCTCAAGTGATTGATCAAGGTCTGTCCTGCAACGCTCAACTGGTCCAAAACAGCAATATTACCCAAGATATCATCCATCCCGTCTGCAACGGAACTGTAAATGCGGGACATGATATCCTTGCTATCACCTTCATGAGATGATTCTCGATGGCCGGCAATTGTGCGCTGCGACAGAAATGACCTAAGCTCTCGACTCCGACAAACTTCTGGAAGTTCCAACAATTGTTGTAGATAAGACTCCAATGCGATCCGACGCTTCTGCAGGAAATCTTTCTGCAGCTTCATCACCACCCGTCTTCTTGGAAACTCCAGGTTCCGTACTGCTCGGTACTGTGAACGCAGCCGCTGATGTAGCTCGTGAAACTCGCTATACCTGCGTGGAACTACCCATGAAGCAACTGCTTGTCTGTCGCTTGCATTTCTTCGCACCTCTACTAGATCTGCCGTTGCTGCCGTTAGTTGATAACTTACGATGTTCGAACGTAGCGTACTTGCTTTCAACTTACACGAGGCGAATTCCCTCTTGTCCTCCTCTTTGCCAATTATAATGGATTTAATCTGAACACTTGACCGTCCATACAGACCCGTGTCTCCTTCTTGTATTATGTATTGCTGGCGTTGCATTTCCTTGCGCCGAATCTCACGCTGAAGACTTGATTTAGACTTGCCCAATATGCGTAACTCAGCGGCATTATTGGTGAGCTCGGCTTTTTTTGTGAGAGCATCGACAACGTATTCTTGCGCGATAAGTTTCTCAATGTCCTCATTCAAAGCCATTATTGCCTCTGCTAATCCGAGATCTCCAGGAGCTGCTGGATGGATATCTTTCAAAATATTGTCCTCGTCGCTTTCGCTGATTGGATCAGCGTATTCATCTTCAAGGAACTTCTCCTCATCGGGAAATAAATCATTGTCGGTAAACACACCTATCCGTCCTACAGGGTTGACAAGCCCAAGGGATGCGATGTTAGGCTTTCCCTTGTCGAGCTTGTCATTGCTGACAAGATGTAGTTGTTGAGACGCCCCTGCCGGCTTTGCTGTATGGTCCTCGCCAGAGTCGGACCTCAAATCTTGGTGAGGCTCAGCTGCGATGATGTCATTGAGAGCTGCTTCCATACTTTCGAGAACTTGCGTCTGTTGAGACGAGTCGCCTTCACCTCCTGGGTAATCTGTCATGCTGCTCGACGAAAGTGTCAACACATTGCTATCCAAGTCGTCGTCAAACAGTGGCTGCCTTTCGGAATCTAGTGATAGTCGGGGTGGACCCAGCAATGGTGAGTGGTCGAGTATCATCGTCTCTGATTGTGTATCTGAGATCCTGTGAGAACCCGCAACTTGGTTCTTTGCGTCATTCAGGGGATTGCTTCGTTTCTTTTGGTGTCCCAAGTACGTTTGTGATGTACCGCTATCTCTCTTGACTGATGCAGCAGCTTCGTCCAGAGCTAGACATTTGAAATACAGGTCAGAGCTCTTGAAACCCGGATAGTACTGATTTTGCATTTCCTCAAGAACAGCGGACTGACTCGACAGTATGGCGGTTCTTGCCTTTCTGTATTGCTCCAAAGTGGCCTTCCTGCCAGCCTGGATGAAGTTGGCAACATCTTGACGAGACTCGGCGGAGACGTGCAACTCGGGTTTAGAAAGATATGTTTCGTTAATGAGAACGATATCGTTCCAGTCTGCAGTTGTCCATTTAGCCTTGGTACTTTCGTCTCCGAAATCGTCTTCAAGTGGATTTCTGAATCCATCAACAACAATCCAGAACTGGACCAGAGACATCTTATTTAAACGATCCATATATTCCATGAAATGGGAGAGACTTGAAGCGTTGTGCATAATGTCCACCAGGGAAGAGGCATTGAGATTTGATGGGCTTGACGTCTGGGGTTCCTTGATGTTGGCATCGGTCCCGCGAGTGCTCAACATTGAGAGCCTGGCAACCTTTTGGTCGAGTACCCTTTTACTGGTTTCCAAGCGTCGAATGTATACGGAATCCTGTCCTTCAGCGGTAGACTCTCGTTTCAGTTGACTGGAAACATAATTTCGAAACTTCCTCACATCGGAAAGGTTATTGCAACGGCGAATGGCTCTCACGAAGCGTTCAAAGTCTCTCTCCGACGCATGCACCGTCAACTGCGGAAAGGGAAGAGATTGCTTGACTCTTGGAGCAGGAGCATGTTGGTCTAATGCAGCCCGCAGCTTGCGGACAGTTTTTCGGTCATGTAAGGCGGTGCGACCATAGGCCTCAATCAATCGATTCCACGTGTCTGGATCACGTAGAACATTAATCAGGGGGATGAGAACCGAACACGTGAAAATCTCCCGCAGTAAAATCACGACGGCTTGACTCTGCAGTTGCTCGGGAGGAAGCAAGACAGGCAGTAACGTCGAGACAACCTTCCGAACATGATCCTGCTGGGGTTGGTTTGGCGCCGACAATGAAATGCACGCGGCTGGATGACAGTTTCCGTCTTTAAATTTGCTGGCTATGGCAAAATCAAGCTCCTCTGTTTCAGTGACGGTGCGAGAGAGATTCTTGCCTCTCACGGCTCGTTCAGCCACGTCGAACTCCTTCAGATGCTGAGTGATAATTGGCACGATGCGAGAAACAAGTACATCAACCAGGTCACATCTGGAGAAGTAGCTCCTGCACTGAGCAATGGCATCCCTAATGGCGCGATCAACTTCATTGCGAAAAACTGGACTTGCACTGATCTGATCATACCACGAAGAAATGAAATCCCTGAGGGCAAGCGAGATCAAATCGTCAATGCCTTCTGATACGACAAAAGATGATGCGTAAAGAGAGCGGGGCTGGTAATGTGCAGCCTCCTGACGACGTTTGGCATCGCTTGTCCATTTTTCAGGCGACTTTAAAAATTTCAACGACGAACCCGACAGATTGAAAGCCTTTTGCTGCTTGGTAGGAGAGAGATCACGGACATTCAAAAGAATCAGAGCCGCTATCGTCAAAAGAGCGAAAAAAACCCCTATCAAGAAGGAGTAGCAGACATATCTGACGACGGGAAAATTATCCGCAAGCAAGACCCAAGACAGGAAGCCCGCCAAAGCAGCCAGTATTATATTCTGCCTATTCCGAATCATCATGCACAGCGAGCAGAATTCGGAGCAGACCCCATACTGACCACAGTATCTCCGTGGGGGCGAGAGTAAGAGGAAAGCAATGTATCTTCTTCAGCAAAATCAGCTCTTGCTTTGCGGTTTCTTTTGACTCAAGTCTTACGATATGTTTAGAACCGGCAACGGCGAAATATTTATGGTTATAATAACGCAATCGTGTTAGCGAAGCAAGAAGGAATGAAGTATACTACCATGTCAGATGCTCTGATCACGCAGAAGTGAGAGCTAGACATGCAACAGTTTTTATATCCTTTCTCTGTCTCCAGTTTATCATTTCAATCCGTTGCATTGCATCTCCAATAAAACTATGATATGCATGCAACCAGGATTGACACGATGGTGGACGATGATGAAATGGATGGAATGACGTAATGACGATCAATCCGAAAGAGGACTAGCGTAGTATTATTCACTGTAACAGTATGGTAATGGATGTTCATAAGTAATACAGTATTAATCCATTAATCATCAATTCATTAATTCATTAATTCATCCATATGAGTCCCTTTGGGCGTTGATCGCATTGCTCATCTCATCATTGCCTGGGGGATTGGAGTTGATCTAGAGGGAGGAAGGGAAAAGCTACGACGGCGATCGCAACAATCATTGCTGAGTAGAGAGTCAGAGCAGGAGTAAATAGCTCTTTGAGAATGTCTGCGCTTGCAGAGTATATCGATTTCTCGCAGCACAAGTTCTTGCGTAAGTTCGCATGCCCGCCGTGAGGTCGGTCGTCTGTCTGTTGCTTCATGTTAAAGTGGCTGACATATGGCTCTGTACAATAGTGTCTGCTGCAGCAATTGCATTCAATCCTATATTTTGGAAGTAAGTTGTACTGGTTCAGATGAGCGTCTTTCAATCTGGTGAAGACACTTCTGTCCAAGACACCCCCTTGTTTTCCCGTATCGCCGATTAGCTGAAATCTAATTACCAATCGTCCACAGCATTGTTGCGCGTCGAGGTATTTGTTGCTTCACCAATGCTACTCTTCTTTGCTGAAGTACAGTACTTCTCGGAATCGCATTGACACTCATCTACCCCTCTCTCATCTTCTCAACCTTGCAGAACACCACACCCGTTTTCTGACTAGACTCTGCGGAGGCCCGCGCAATGGTTGCTACGTTCTCGCTGTGATCATTTTCAGCTTGGGTCTGCTCCGTGATCATCTCTACAATGATGCACTCAATGCTCAACCGTTCTTCGCACCGCTGTACCAGCCTATCCTCGCTTATGCCTTATTCGCCGTTGGAGGCGTACTCGTTTGCTCCAGCATGTGGGCTCTTGGAGTGACGGGAACGTACTTGGGTGATTATTTTGGCATTCTTATGGATGCACCCGTCACCGGATTTCCTTTCAACGTCTCTAATGCTCCGATGTACTGGGGCAGTACTATCAACTTCCTGGCCGTTGCCCTGTATCAGGGTAAAGTCGCCGGGCTTGTCTTGACTTTGGAGGTTTTCATCCTTTACTGGTTTGCCCTCAAGTGGGAAGAGTGAGTATTATGCAGTTCTATCCCGGTTCCAATTGTAGTCGTTCGATAAGCTGACCTCGACTGGCTGAAGTCCCTTTACTGCATCAATCTACGCCAAGAGAGAACGGGAAAGATCAAAGGCCAGGAAAACAGCCTGAGGATGCTTAACAATCAAGTGACTAGCACTTGCCCACAGATCAGATGCAACCGAGGGCTATAACCTGGTAACTATTGTAGTGGTCTTCAACGTCTACCACTCCTAAGTGCGACTTGACCCTCTCCAGAGGCGAGACTGCTAATGCGACAGATCGAGTCTCGCATCCGCGCACTAGTAAGCAGCACAAGGGACCGAGAGCGACGTACAACCTCTCAAACACGGCCTGTGCTGCCTCAATGATTAAAACACACAATGATATGACAAAGAGAATTGCATCTTATGTTTCTTGGTGTGTGAAGAAATGCGTGTCTATATGACAAGTAAAGCAAAAGTGCAGTGTCATCAAATAACCTCGTCTCTCAAAAGCATCCTCAGGTACTACCGAGGGCAGGCATGGTATAAACTTTTTCTATAAGTTCCAGAGATCCTTCTGCTAGCACTTTCCGCGATACACTCAGTTAGGAGTAGAGCCCGGTGAGAACAGAACGAAAGAGATCCAAGCTGTTCCGTTCCTCACCATGCAATCAGGTTCTACGATTTCGACCCCTTTTGGTGGCCTTATCTTCAATAATCTCCTCGTCTGTGTCATGCCCCTTTTTGAGATCACCGACCTGGAGATTCCATTTTTCATAATCAGGCCAGTCCTCGCCATCACTCAATTCGCCCAGGTGAGCCTCAGCCTTGCACCATTCCCATACGTCATCTTTCATGCGTTTGGATTTCCGTAGCATTATCAACATTTTATCAAATCCACGCACTGTTTCGTCTTGCTTCTGTATGAAAGACCAGAGTGCCCGGCGCATCTCTTCGGCTTCAAGAGGCGGGAGACCACAAGCGTGATCTATTGGCGGGTGAGGAGCAATGTATAGAGGATGGACGGCAAATGATCCTTCTGCTTCATCATCTTCATTGTCGTTCAAATCTACGTTATCGAAGTCTGAAGATGCCGAGGAACTATTCGTCGCGGCACTCTGTCGAGTTGTCATTCTGTGGGGTTGCTGATATTCATTTCTTGCGTCCGGTGAAGGTGACCTTTGAGGTTTCTTCTCCGACTTATGCTGCGGTCCAGGTGTTTCGACTGGTCGCGTGCCGTCTTCTTCAGATGTGCCAGCAGGGTCTGATGTCTTTGCCGTGGTTCTCTTATTGCCCTGCGAGTTGGAATCGGAAACGCCCGACTCCTTTTTCAGAACCCGTGTTTCTTCATTGCCATCCAGCAGAGCCGTCGACCGCTCTTCCTCATTACGCTCTTTCATTGCCGTAACTTGCGTACCGGAAAGCTGCGAGTCTGCTGTCTCGCGCAACGTCGTCTCTGTCCGAGGTTCTGTCATCCACTTAGGGAGGAACATGTCGCGGTCATGGGATGTCTCTAGGAAGCCGCACGGCATGAAAGGCACATCTCCCACGAATTCCCTGTGTAACCGTTTTGCTTTGTGAAGAACCATGCGTTCTCGTTGAAGTCTTTGATCAATTGAGTAGATCATCTGCTTGAGGAACCTGGAGCGATATGGTTCTGACATTGAAGGATGAGACTCGAGTTCAGATGGATGCCTTAATGGACACAGCAGAGCTGTAAGAGCAGAAAAATGAGTGTCAGCATGACAATGCACCATGCACTAGGATAAACTTGTTTGAAAAAAGGTAGGGATGGCGCATACCTTCGAAGCGAATATCGCGAAAAGTGCTATCATCGCCCAAGCCAATCTCTGCCCGTTTATCGTCATCCTCAATTTCATCACCTTCGGAGTCGTATATGGGCACATTGAATTCCTGTATATCACGTTCGTATCCGGCGTGTCTCGCCCTCTATAGAACCGTCCCGATCAAAGCAGGAAGGCTAATGTCAGTAAAGTGACAGAGGAAACAGCGAATGTGCAGGGCTCACAAACGGACCTTACGAAAGTATTGGCGACCATGATTTGGCGCCATGGCACCTTCACGAATATATTCAGAGCCTTGGGCTAGCTTGTTCCCACGATTTGTACGCTTCGCGATATGCTCATCGGGAAAATTGTCGGTATCATCTATACCAATCACTCGTCAGGTCATGAAGTGAGTAATAAGTAGTAGCGGGTGGTCCAACGTACTCTTCTCCCAGCGACAGAGAGCTCTCTTCAAGTTGACGATAGTGTCCGTCACCATCGCCTGCCGCGAAGACATTTCCGAAGCTGAGATCTGCAATTCGAACGATGGATTGGAGGCGTGTTTTGCTAGGACGGACTACCGACAGAGGAGCAAAGAGCAAGCAATCATTAAGCGCAAACTAATAACAATGAGAGACGGACTCATGCAAAGGATAGAAGGAGTAGACTGCCGGGACCTGATAGGTATAAGCTGAAGCTGTATAGGCGTAAAATAACTGAAAAGATTGATAAATGGAAAAGAAGGTGATTTTTTCTTTTTGGAGAAAGGATGATTCTACTGTGCTACAATCCGCAATAGTCCATGTGCCGTACATGAAATCATCGGATGAAGCTTTGCGGGCGTTCTGGAAGACCGAGTGGATCGATCACCTGAGAACCATCTTCAAGCCGATTGGAGAGGCAGACCAATCTAGCGAGCCCATCACAGCAGGGAGAAGTGGACACAAAAATAAAAGATATATAAGATGTTGGAATTAGAAGGTATAGATATGAGCTACATGGTCACTGATAACAAGGAGATATGTTACGCAAAAGACCATCTCGTTGCAGTCATTCTAAGACGAGTCGAGGATTGTCGGTGTTGAATGGCGCGGCTACAACCAGCTTAGGTCTGAAACTTGTCGATGCAGGACTTGCGCAGAGACTGTAGTCGTTGAAGGGGGGATATACGAAAGATCAAGTAATGAAAATCCAGAGTTGCGGCTGAGTAGACCAAGGTGTGACTTCGCATCGAGCAGCGAGAGGTTGAGGAGAATATGGGCATAGTAAACACAGGGATTTCACACTCGACCAACTTATTGAGATGTGTATAGCCCAGAACGCTTTTTGTTTTCTTCTTGAAAGAAACAACCCCGTGCTTGATTTTTATCTCATCTCATGCAAGTGGTATTCCCTCACTAAGGAACGACCTGAGTTTTGAAACAGAGCTGACGATTAAAGCAAAAACATTGTTGGAGAGAGAAAGGATAAGAAAAAACGATTTTATATCTATTCCTCAACAACAATGTTCCCGCGCTCCGAAACGTACATACCATCCAAGAACTAGGAATAAAGAGAATAGAAAGTCAGCCGAGAAAGAGTACGTAAGTAGGTTGCAAGTCTCCTCACCTTTCGAATATCCTTATTCCGGACTCTGCAGATCTGTTGGATGTCGGCAGCACTCTGAGACACACCCTCCAAGGAGTTACCCAAGAGGTGAAGCTCATCCTTGACGTTCGGCGAGACGATTACCTCGACACCAGGCTGAGCAGTCACGCGACGGACGATGGACTCGCCAAGGAAATTACTGAAATTGAACATGTTAGTGTGCTTGTTTTTGTGAGGAGAGCGGTTGAGTCCACTATTCAAGCCCAGTGAAAAAGCAGAACGGTGGGTGTTGCATTTCAACCACAGCCAGTTGAAACACCGCAAACAAGGCGCTTCATAAATATAGTTGTATGGCATACCGGATCTCAACGTCATAAAGGCCAGTCTCCTTGTTTTGTTCAATGTTGACATTGATAGGAAAATGGGCGTAGACGTAACGCATCTTGTACAAGAAACCTCGGGTGACACCGATAATCAAGTTGTTCATGATTGTGCGAACGGTTCTGAGGGCAGCGACGGCCTTGCGGTCACCATGGTGAATTTCGATGGAGATGACATCCTTCTTAGGCCTGGAGAAGGAAACGGCCAAATGCGAGACATCCTTGACGAGCTTGCCTATAAACGCGAAAGAGGAAAAAAATCGTAGAGCATCAGTCGCGTGCTCTTCTGAATAGATAATCGCAACGAGCTTCGGGTAATAAATCGGTCGAGATGAAAAAAGTACAAAGCCGTGACAAGCTCTGAAATAACAATGCGCAGAGCGTTGTGAAAAGGGCCAAAGGCAAGTTTACATACCACGAGGACCCTCGACAGTGATGATACGAGAGCGGATGTGGACGCTCACTAAGACGCAAAAAAAAAAAAAAAAACATCAGTATTCTTGCTCAGCGCAAAAGCTGACCGCACTCTCTTTTGGCTCTCTTCTTGCGCATATCTTGGCCCCGGCTTGTCCATGTAATTGCCCACAGTGCTGTATCTTTTCTTCCTCTTAAAAACGGCCACTAATTCTTTCGTCGAGCAATAACCGAATTCTTTATTGATCTCTTTTTTCCCTCCCAGGTTTGTTCGAAGCTTGTTCATATCGAAAAATAGTCGTCATCGATGTTAATCTTCTGAACGACTCTGTCGACACGCAATAACCCCGCCTAACCCGACAGATTCCGACCCTTCAACAGCACATCTCCCTCCATCCCCCTCAAATTCTCAACTGACATGCCGGTGCCTTGATATCTGCGCAAAACGCGAGCTGGCGAGGGAGCGAGCAGCCAGCATAACCATCTCGTTTCTAGGATTGGAATTTAAAATCTCACCGCCCTCTGGGATGGTAAGCGTTTCCTGGGAGTGAATGTAACGCATCTTGACCGCGGACGACTTCTCTCACTGGGCGACAAAGATGAGAAGGGAGTAGATGCGCGGCGGATATATTGTCAGGCTCGTCAAAAGGCGTAGGGGTGAGGTCGCTGGAGCAGCATCGAAGCGGAAGACCAAAATTCAAGATTCAATCGTCGACCCAGCCCGATTTGTGTGTCGCTTAGTTACCAAAATAGCTTAGCGCAGCCGCAGCCATAATCTTGGCGCCAAGATATAAATTACTGTATACGGACAGATGGACTGGGTTGACTTGACTTCACCGGTCAACGATGGAATAATCTTGATGTGTACGAGTGAACATGGCATACGCTGGTACGACATGTCGTCAATAAGGCAGTCAGATCAATGGTACTCTTATGTACGGTAGGTAGCTATGCCCGGAGTGTGGTTCACGGATTATGAGGAAGCAGGTTAGTAGTAACCGTTGAATGCGTTTGGTTGATTATTATATATATGGCTCTGGTATACATGTATATATTAATTGATATTTTATCTTGTGAATGTGCTTTGGCCAACTCATTGTGAGGTTGGTCCTTGAAATATGACAGTTGCTACATTGTGTGATGCTTGAATTATTGTATTTCAGACAGGTTCTTTCGTTGGGTTGCGAGGTTGCCGTGTAACTTGTTCATTCACTCAAAACAACTTAGAGTGCATCGTCGCCAGCGACGTCACCCTTCTTAGGTGATACTTCTATAACTCGCTTTCCGGCCATGGTCTGGATGGTTCCCGCCAATGTCCGTTTTTGATGAAGAGCCTCTACGTCATCGCCGCCTCCCAGGCTTTTTCCATTGATTAGGATATTGGGAACAGTCGTACGACCAGTCATGTCTCCAAGCAATACCTGTAGTTTTGTTCCTAGAGGATGCTCATCGAGTTCGACAATGTGTGGTCCGGGGACAATAGTGTACTTTCCAAGAATGTGTTTGGCTTTCTTGCTGAAGGGACAATATGTTTTGGAGAAGACAATGACTGGCAATCTGTTTGTTAGATATCGTAATGAAAATCATTTTCGTTTTTTTTTTCTTTTTTCTTTTTTTGTTGATGAGATGCGAAGAGCAAAGTACTGACCTGGCGAACGTTTGAGTATGGCTTGGAATTCCGTATCAACTTCAGGATCGGTTGTATCTGCCGTTGTCTTCTTCTTCCCGTCATCCTTCTGCGGCTTTTCCCCCTTTACTGGAGTGGAAGACTTGTCACCCTTTGAAACTGATTTCTTATCCGCATCCTCACTGTCTTCATCGTCTTCATCGTCGATTTTCCCCTTCTCCCCTGCTTTGCTACCCTTTGTGCTCTTGTCGTTACCCGACGTCGTATCAATCACTTCGCTGTCTGTGGAAATTTTGCCCTTTCCTTTGGCAGGCTTGTTCCCACGATTATCGGCATCTTCCTCCGCCTCCTTGTCGTCACCATCACCCTCTGTATCTTGATTACCTTCAACCTGCTTTTGTTTCTCCTTCTTTCTCTCCTTTTCAATTTGGAACTGTCTGTCTGGAGCTATAGCTTGTTTGTCTTGCTCGCTGGCAGATGGTTTAAGCTTGCGAAAAGTCTCCTGAGCTTCATCGACTTGTGGTGAGGCATCTTTGCCACCATCAACAGGTGAGGAATCATGCGGCCTCTGCAGGGGTTGCGGTTGTTGCTTGGATGACATGGCATTCACTGTCTGTCGGTAGAAGTTGCCACCACCATTATGGTGCATTTCGGACTGTTTGATCAAATCCTCATGTCAGGATTTGCCTACCCCAAGTCTGAATCTCTCCGTATCTTTTTTTCCCCTATCCTAGCCATTTAACAAGTAATGAATTCCCTGGCACTTACAGTAAGGTAGAATGTGAAACCGAGAGCAAGGACAGTAGCGAGCAGCAGAGCTCTAAGACGGCGTGGGGAAGGCATCTTGTGGAAGCTGCGGGCAATTTGCTGTGAAGCGAGACACGCGAGTAGCGAGTGCGTGTGTACGTATTTAGGAGGCGGAAATTAGTATCAACTGAGAGTGCCCTTTTTGATATGTGCGAAGGATAGTCGTTGTTGCTGTTGCTGTTGGTGCCTCTACTCTCTGACCCTCCTTACTAACATCCTCATAGGAAACAGTCTCGTAGGACAAAGGAAAATCGTAAGGTT
>JAGYHZ010000321.1:0-12076 GCA_024244195.1 Ascosphaera aggregata | reverse complement strand
ATCTGGGTTTGGTAGATTTTTGCAATCTCATAGCATACTCACTAAAGGTGATAACAACATCGCTGATGATACTGAATTATACGCCCGGGGCCAGGACTTTTTGGACAGGAAGGCGGATCTAGTTGGCAGTGTACGTGGATATCTACCTGCAGTTGGTTACGTGACCATAATGCTCAGTGAACATCCCTGGATGAAGACAGCCATGTTGGGAATCATGGGTCTAATGGCCATGCTTCAACGGGAGTGAGTTTTCCGCTCATCCACTTGGGAGACGGCACCATTGAATGGCAAGCCTGGGCCGACTCATCCTATATTACCTACCCAGCGAAACCAAATCTTTTATTCAACAATCAAATAATACGTACGGTGCGTGTAGTGGGGGCTTTGTGGTTGCTAGTAACCTTCTTAATGGAAATTGCCTCCTGATTCCACGAGGTCGGTGACCTGGGCGATCTGCCTCAAAAGCTGGTTCTCCTGAGTTCTTTCTCCAAAGAACCGACATCAGGCAGGCATGCCAGCAACGCAACTCAGCTAAGACTTCCCCTTTATCTCACGATTCATGGGGAGGTATGATTCCAGCTCTACGCTTGCCCCATCGGTCTTAGTTCACCAATTCCCCCTCATTCGAAAAGAAAGTCGACGTATCGAGGCGTGCGCGTGTCAATTGAGCGTCATACAGTAACTCTCTGCCAGAAAATTGATCCGGCCCTGGAGAATCCCATTGGTACTGGCAATCCGAGTCCTTGCTGAAAACTGGTTTGTACCGAAAATTGTAGATATTCGGGCAAGAAAACTGTTTCCCAGGGACATCATTCCGCCTGAGACTGGATGTGAGGGCTCAACCCCTCTTCCTAGATATAAGGGACAGACGTGATACCCAATACGCCAGACAAGGAGATACCTACAGGGGCTGACTGTCAGTCAAACAGGGGCCTTTCCTTCTTTTGACCAAGGAGACGAATCCTCATGAACAATGATAACCTATAACTAGGAGTCACTGTACCTAGATTCTTGCGATCACCAATATTCAAAGAGGACGCTCCTGAACATTGGCCCTTGTCTTCACCGTTTGCCAAGCTTCAGGGAGATATATACAGTTAATGGTGAAGCTCGCAGCTACACGGCGCACGCAGCTTGGTTTTGCCTCAAAACCTGCAGTGGGGAATTACTCCGTTATTCGTTCAACCTGCGACGAGTTAAGGGTTTTGTCCCAGATGAATTGAGATGCTGCATGTCATCATCAATCAAGCACTACTCTGTTTCGATACGTTGTCCACCCTTCTGAATCGGTACGACCGCACGTTGTTGGCTCATGTCTTGAAATGAGCAATAACCCTCACCAAAGAAGCGGGGCGTGGAGGGGGAAGGGGCTGGATTGTTTAGCTTTCTTTTTCAAAGGGAGCAAACACGTTTCTGCTTCATCGATGCAGGCCACAATTTGATATGAAACAATCTAGCCACCAGCCTGGAGAGGATTACTATTCGGACTTCCAGCATATCATTCTCACTTTTTACGTGATACTCCATACCGAATTGATGGTAGCCTGTACACGCTCTATGAGAAGTTGACCCTGACTTGGTATTGGTATGGCGCCTTAGTAATTATCCCACGCAATGCATAGAACCCATCCATCAACGTTGCGAAATGATAGTAGCACAAAGGGTTCATAAATGACCTGACACTTTGCGCATCTCCACAATACTATACTGATCATCATTTCTGTTCCATTTCATTCAACATGGTATGGACGGTGTATGGACGGTTGTTGCGTGAGCACAACAATCAGGCATATCCAGGTTGACAAGTGTGAGAATAAAAAAAGAAAAAAAGAAAAAAAGAAAAAAAGAAAAAAAAAACACACACACACTAGAAACTACTCAAGCCAAACAGGCTTAGAAAGGATTTGAGCCGGTTCCAGCTAGTTTTATAGTGTTTTCTTCAGTATGAAACAAGATCATGATTGACAAGCGTTTAGCAGTCCGTAACATTAATCTGATATACAATATATACTAATGATCTCAAATATTTTACTTTGCATCCAGTACAGGCATTTGCAAGCAGAAATTGCTGTCTGATGCCTATTGCAGAAGAAGTCATCCGTCCACTAGTGTATATGGCTTATGGTTCAACACCACGCCCATTGTCATCGCTACATTTCTCGCTCTCTGGACGAGGCTTGACGTAGATATCCCAAAAATGGCCAACCTACGTTTGGATGACCGAGTACTACATACTACTAAGGTATCAAACTGCTTTTGACTTCTAGCTTGTGGCTGCTGGCTGCTGGAAACGCTTGGGAGGGCTGATACGCACCCATTGAAGACATACAATATGTGAAGGCGCAGTTGCTATGGAATTACACATCCAAGATCCCTGCGCGCTTGGGTCTTGGTTACTATACTTTGTTCACAGCTCAAACTCCTGACTTCTGGAAACTCTGTCTGTCTGTCTGTCTGTCTGTCCGTCACGTATGGAATGATGGTGACGGAAGAAACTGGAGACCCTTGTTTGAGTTTCTGACGCACCACATCAGATCGCATCTTGCATACTCTGGATACAGACAAATCCACTTGGGCGACATAAAAAAAAAGGCAGTTTCTCCAGTTTCCTCACTTCATTTCCAGAATCAATCATTTACTACGTGATTGTGAACCCTTCCTAGGTGCTGGAAGATAACGCTCAAGTTGTATCACCACGTTCTCTGGAATGGTTCATCGGCGAAAGGAGATACTTATCCGTCTTGATCACATCTGGGGCTCGAATTCGTGAGTCGTGAGTCGTGAACCGACAAAGACAAAACATCATTATCACGGCGGCGGCGAATCCATATTTTCGGGCTTGACTCACCCGATTTATTATTATTATCCGAAGAGGGTACGGGCAAAGACAAATCGAATTTGTCTATTCCAGTCTTCCTGGTCGAGCAGCATTTCAAGCTGGTCATTTGAGGGTTTCCCCTGTGTAGCCCTTCTTTTCCTTCGTTTCTATGTACTGGAGACCATCACCATCATTTGTCGATTGATGCTACGCCTCAGTGTCTCTCAGCTTGCCGCTCTCTCATTGTACGCCTCCGCCTCCTTTGTCGTCTACCTCCTTTGGGGTAGCATCAGCACGAGCAACGAGTCACTTTCCCATTCACTTCTTCTTTCCGTTTTTCTATCTAAATTCCATTCTGGATTATCCGTTTCTTCCTTCCCTCTTTTTCTTCTTTCTATCTATTCCGCATTGGAAAAGCTACGGCTCTCTTTTTTATCCTAGGATTGTGAAGTGCATTGAGGTCTCCTGCTGCACTGGTTCATTCATTGGGAATATATACTTATATTTCTCTTACCGCATATTGGGAGCTTTCAAGAGAAACATACAGCATCGCGTCTACTGTTCATCCGTTCTTGTTCTCAACTTAATTTGGAAAGCAGATGTGTGGCGTGAACATATAGCCTGCGAGAGGCCATGGTCGCAGAAGATGAAATACAGTCTCGCTGTGCCTCTTCAGGCGATGACAGTGCAACTACCGGTTCGTCATTCTCGCCAACTTTCACAGATGCCTCCAGCACTCTTACAGACTCAATGTTTACTACTGCGCCGTCTCCGCCTCCGGACTTTCATATGGATGTGACCAAGAGGAAACAGAAGTACTGCCAGGTAAACCTGATGGTCTCTCCTCCGGGATATCAAACGTCGTCTCAGTTCTCTTCTTACTGTCCTCTTACCCCTTTATCGCCCGAATTTCCATCGCCCGCTCCTTCAAAGCAATCCTCACCTAATTCCGAAATTGATCCTATCCAGCAGGATCATCAACGTCAATCGTTAATAGCAGGTGGTAACCACCGCGAATATTTCGCGCCGTATGCATACGATACCCAGCAGCACGTACCATTCTGCCCAAGACCTCGTCAACCAACATCACATCCGCGCTCTCCTAATCAGCCTAGCTTGAAAACATCTCAGTCAACTACACATCTACGCTCACAGCCACGGCAGGAGGTATATAGGTTAGGCCAGGGCTTCGATCGGGTTGCACCTCCTGCACCATCGACGGCGATCCCTTACCATCATGACAACAGCTACAGCAACCAGTACTATTACCAGTATCAAGCCCATCTACATCCACATCAACAACATCAGCATCATCATCAACATCAACAACAGCTGCAACAGCTGCACCAGCAGGAACAGCAACATAGTCGTATACCTAATTTTAGCAGCAGAGATGTTCGGCATTCCCGAAAGAGCTTGCAATCCGTGGTGGCAGCCCATGGAATGAATTCTCATATGGAACGTCAGGCCGGCTTCAGTTCGGATGGTTCTTTGCAAGATGAAGGTGGAGGGTTTAGTGTGGACGATGCCATAGAAATGTACCTGGATGGGTTCAGCGATGACCCAGGGCAGACGGAGGATGAGGATCATGAAATGGCCGATACCGCTGATGAGCAAACAGATAATCAACAAACATCTAATCATGGAAAGGGCTTAAATGATCCTACAACATTGAAAAATTGGCCCTTACCGGACACATTTGAGGAATACAGCGTGATTGAGGCTCTTCCTCATTCGCAAAATGTAGCAGAGGGAAACGCGAACGAGGATAAGGACGAGCATGCATTGCAACAAGAGAGAAGAGACAGCTATAAACCATTGACGTCGAATCCAGTCCTTCCAGTCTCAGAAACAGATGTTCACCAAAACCTTGGAAAGAGGAATTCTTGCATGCTGCCACAGAAGCCATGCGAAAGATTGGAGTTGCCCGCCGATTTCCCTCAGACAGCACCGCCTCCTCTGACAAAAGGATCATCAACCCGTGATCGGTACGGTTTTCACAAGTCTTCTACCACTGGGGTATCGTCCGAGGCGTACGATGATTGGAACAAAAGCTACAGTCCATATTTGGAAGCGAGGAGGAAGAAGTGGGATGAGATCATGGAGAGTAATTACTTTTCTAAAGATGCGCCTGTCTCGTTCCCACCGAAATCCAGCAAGATAAAACGCTTCATCCGCAAAGGTATACCTCCGGAGTACCGTGGCCATGCATGGTTCTTTTACGCAGGAGGTGACAAAATATATCATCAAAACCCTGGTCTCTACAGGAGACTGGTGGAGGAAGCATGGAATAGCGCAATGAATGATGACAAGGAGCATATTGAGCGAGATCTTCACAGGACATTCCCCGACAACATTCATTTCAAGCCCGACTCCGTGGGAATGCCAGACTATGATGCAGATGGCACAGACTCGAAGCGTGTCAACCCACAATCACAGCCAGAGCCTCGGATAATCCAGTCCCTACGTAGAGTGTTGTACGCCTTCGCACTGCACAACTCGAAGATTGGATATACGCAATCCCTCAATTTCATTGCTGGCATGCTGCTGCTTCTCCTTCCAGAGGAGAAAGCATTCTGGATGCTTCATATCATAACATCTCGTTATCTGCCTGCGACCCATGAGATCAATCTCGAGGGTGCTGATGTCGATCTTTGGATTCTCATGGTCCTTCTAAGGGAGCAAATGCCGGCAGTATACAGCAAAATTGCCGACACATCGCCAACTCAAAGTAGATCAAAACCTCCAGTCATGGAGGAGTCAGCTGATCTTCCAGTGATCACTCTTGGTCTGACTAATTGGTTGATGTCGCTCTTCATTGGAAGTCTACCCTGGGAGACCACGTTGCGAGTATGGGACATCTTCTTTTACGAAGGATCGCGCACATTTTTTCGAGTTGGTTTGGGGATTTTCAAGAGCTGTGAAAAAAGCATTCTTTCAGTCAACGATTCGTCCGAGATCTTCCAGATCGTGCAAAGAGCACCGAAAACCTTGATTGATGCGAATGCACTGATAGATGAATGTTTCGTCAAGAAGCATCACCGGATATCCCAGCAACGCATTGAGAGTCTACGACAATCGCGGCGACGGGGTCTACGAGTAAAGAAAGAAAGACTGTCTATGATCGGGACAGCAGGGAATTGCGGTGCTAGTGACGACTTCCGTCCCAAAACCGGTCATGCTTGGAGAACACTTAAAACCCATGCATTCAGAATCTGAAATATCGCATCCAACATCTGGCATTCCAATATTTCGTCGTCTGCGTCCATCTCTTTTAAAAGTTCTTTTTCTTCTCTTGTACACTGCCTGCATACGCATACTTCACAAGTCATCACCATAACGGCATTGTCAGTCTTCGATACACTATGCACCCCGGATGCCCACTATCTTACCTTCCATAAGACTCCTTCGATCGTCGACAGGTCTCGCGGTTCGGCATTTTCATTGCATTACTTTCGACTCACATCGTTCCTTTAGATACCTATTTTCTTTGTTCCTTCCCCTGTTATTATCTGATTTATTCTGACACTCCTTTCCTGGGCAGATGGTAACTGCTAGGGTATATATGTGAGATTGAGGCAGACTACTCAAGTCTGATTGAAGCAGCATTCATGACACGCTCATTTCTTCCTCTGAGGTTGGGATCAACTACTCGACTTTTTGGCGGATAAATTGGTCACTTTCTTTGTTTTTGCGAGTAATGGTCTGGTCCTGATCGATCCTTATTTCTTTTTTTTTTCTTTCTTTTTTTTTTCCTTTCTTGGGATTGAGATGGACTAAGCATATACATACAAAGCATACCTAGTTACATACTCACGTATATACTCTTATGTGATTTTTTTAACGATATATTAGACTCAATTTCACACCGACAACAACCTTTTCAGTCTCTTTGGTAATCATTCCTTGCTGCTACTTGAGGCACATCCATGAGATGCTCAAGCCATGCATCTCGAGGGTGATGTTTTGTTTCTTCATCATGATATGAACCGAATAAGACCGCATAAACTTCAGGTAATTCCGTGGCTCAGTTGCGATTGATGATGAAATCGCGAAGGTCTGGTTTAGTGGCAATGTGCATAGCTGGGTACTGTCATCCAAGCAAAACTAAGGTGCTAAGACACAACTAGAACCGGTTCGAGTGACGACGGCAATGGTGATGATGATGATGATTAGAATGCAGATTCTCTCCCATTGACGCCTTTGCGGGTTTGTGAGAAAACAATTCATTCCCCATCGCCACGCCATCCTTCACAATCAGAAGAATTCGTGGCTAAGCCTGACAATGACCAGATCGCACCAACGGTCATCATCGTAAATCATCATTCTAAAATCTCCACTCTTCATCATGCACACCTTCTCTACTCTGCTAGGGTTCATATTGACCTTATCTCTACTGACCTTCATCGTTCTATTTGGACGATTGCCGGCATTGCGGTGAGTTTCTGTGGTCTTGATCATCAGTATTGTGTGTAAGGAAACGCAGCGAAGGCAGATTGGCGGCTGACACTTGGGGTCATATTGGGCTTAGAAAAACCCCTATTGGATATCTGCACAGGTTTCTTGTGAAGAGCCTTCCTAATGGCCTCTATGCATTGGATAGCAGATTACTTGATGGCCATGTCAAGGTGCGACTCGAGAAGGCATCGAATTATCTCATGAAGGATAATCATCCTCTCGTTTTTGTAGGTGATCTCTCTCGCAAACGCGAATTGAACATACGTGATTCTGCTTGTCTGTTGCGTGGCAAGACTCTTATTATCTTCTCTGTCATTTTTTTTTTTGATTTTATTTTCTTTTATGTTTCGATTTTGCTTTTGTCGCGCTCCGCCTTGATTGACATCTTCATAGATCTTCTTCATAGTGCTCATGGTGGGCGCAGAGCTTGCATTCTTGCCAGCAGCATGGTCCGAGATGTGTATGCGTGACAGAATCGGCGGTTGCGCCGCTATTCTCCTGCCTTACATCTTTCTTTACTCATGCATGGTGAAACAATCTGCGATCACGCCAGAAAACCATGCGCGAGAGATGAGGCGGTATCCCTACGATAGAATCATCTTCCATCCAAACCAGATTTGCGGTACATGCAAGTTCCTCAAACCAGCTCGCAGTCGACATTGTGCTCTCTGCAATGTCTGCGTGTCGAGACACGATCATCACTGTATCTGGTTGATGCGCTGCGTGGGACGCAATAACTACCGTTACTTCTTGGGTCTGCTTCTATCTCTGGGGTTCATTGCCATCTATGCAGTGTTTGTGGGTTACACCATTTTGAGCGGTAGACTTCAGTTACGAAGAGATCTAGCCCGTCCAAGTGCAGAGATACTACCATCGCCGTGGTACTCTGAAGGAGATATAATGAGGAGCATACATATATTCTCAGCGGCTATTGGAGACGATCCTCGTCTAGGAGCTATATTTTTATTGGCACTCATGTGTTCGCCATTGCCGTTCGGATTGCTGGTTTATCACACTTACCTCATATGGGCCGGTACAACCACGAGCGAGACTGCGAAATGGGATATATGGAAGGAGCTGATTAGGAGTCGAATCGCTTACAAGGCTCACAAGAGTCAGGTCTACATGCGCATGCCTGATTGTGAGCCGGCCGTCGATTGGCCCGTGATATCAGATCAGACACTGAGGTGCACTAACGAAGGAAGACACCCCAGATTTGGATACACTTACAACGATATCCGGTATGAGATCGTACAGCCAAATGATCTGAATGCTCCCGAGGACGGGAGGTGGAGGAAGGTCAGGAGTATGGCCGAAGTCGTGAATATGTACGACATGGGGTTCAAGAAGAATCTCAGGGATGCCATGGCATTGGATATCCATTAAAATGTGATTGCATACTTGTTGCATAGATAAGAATATTCAAAACCAGACCTTGTAACACACACTATTACCGAATCTTACGTGATGAACCCGCAGTTAGCACACCAGCCCCTGATGTTCAGGAAAAAGGCCCGTATGGATGCGCCAGCCACGTCTTTGAACTAACAATCTTCATCGTCCAATATCCCGACACCAGTCACTTTGGCAGAAGGAGGTTGACGCTCGATTTTCTCCAGAGTGGAGTAGAAGCCATTCTAAAAAACGAGACGGTAAACAAAAACAAGAATTTACATCAACACGGAAAGAGATTTACCAGCGATGACACCGCGCGAGTTGCTGTCAGTATTACCACCCATGAGACTGCCGCAGCGATGAGCAAGCCCATCAAGCCGGTTACCTCAGAGACGCGCATGAACGCCCAGCGGGGTAACTGCTTCTCACACTGTTGGAACGACGAAGTGCCCTTATCGTAGGCCGGGACATGTTCAAAATTGAAGTCAGCCTTCTTCCCTAAACCGTAAGAGTTGTTCAGTATACTCTCACGCCACTGCTTTCGTGACATCTGGTTTGTTTTTTTAAGAGGAGGACATGAGAAGGAATCAAAGGGTATATGGTCAATTAGAGGTTTTGACATGATAGGAATTTTGCTTTCAAATTGGATAAGATAACTCACGGAAATCTGCCATCTGTCAAGGATTGGAATCGTGCGGTTGACGTAGCACCATGTTGAAATGAATACATTGATTCCCATTAAGAGCAACCAGTAGTAGCAGGAAGCATTGTCAATACCTAGCCCATCAGCGAGGTGATTCCCATTCAGCCATCGAGCAGTTACATTAGAGAGTTCCAACGAGACATAGATC
Source organism: Ascosphaera aggregata (assembly GCA_024244195.1). Classification (NCBI taxonomy): domain Eukaryota; kingdom Fungi; phylum Ascomycota; class Eurotiomycetes; order Onygenales; family Ascosphaeraceae; genus Ascosphaera; species Ascosphaera aggregata. The sequence goes on along the minus strand of JAGYHZ010000321.1, from coordinate 2,554 downwards.
GGAGGCGTATCCACCAAAGATTTAATGATATTGTTAGCCATCATGATACTTTTGTCATTCGGCGCAACCTCAGCACAAACGATCGATTCTAGCATCGCACGTGCTACTTGAGGAGAGCGGAAATACTCCGTCGGAGTGCCGATATAATGTGCGACCAGTCTCCAAAGCGCAACGAAATCCTCAATCTCCTGCATACGCATGTACACCCCCTGACGCGGAAGACCGCGCCAGATGAGCGCTGCGCTAAAACTGCCGATGGTGGCGATGGAATCGAGATCATTAGCGGGGACACCGAACCTACCGAGATCGTAGTACGACGGACGGCTCGAAGTCAATTCAAGAATCCTTCGGCGAACCGACGCATGCAACAGACGGACTTTGATAGCGGCCACATGTCCCTCACCACCGAGCTGGATGGAATCCAACGATTCCGTGATGGCGGCAACAAAGTGGGTAGTCTCGAGAATCCGTCGTCGAGCAACATCCGGTGAAAAGCCGCCGGTACGGACGAGAGTTTCGACTATACGCGAAGCTGACATTCCGCCGACTAAAGAATGGGACTTGAGCGCGCGTGCTATGGCGAGACTGTATCTGTGGAAACATTCTTGACCTCGGTTGATTTGTTCCCAATTGCACCAGTCAGGCACGGAATGGACCTCGTTCCAGAATCTGATTAGCGTTTCGTCGCGATCTCTGTGTTTTTTGAGAAGAGTGTAGAGATCACTTCGACAGATTGACGTGCCGGCTTTGTTAGAAGAAAGGAGAGTCTTTAGCCGTAGGAGGCAATCGTCTGCTAGTTTGTCGTATGAGAATTTCAGTGGATCCAACTGCTCGGGAGTCATATGGTACTGAGTCCAATGGAAGGAGTAGTCCCAGCATGTTCTAAGAGTCGTTTGCATCTGCATCTGCATCCGCGTGTGCGTGTGCTTCTGCTCTTGCTCTTGCTTTTGCTTTTGCTTCTGATTCTGATTCTTCTCCCGGTTGGCCATATCTGCATCTTCAATCCGCCCATCACAATCACCTTGGCTCTCGCTTTTCACATGAGGATGATGATCATAGTTAACTGGCTCAGTGTCAACCATCACGACCCAACGATCAATCAGTGATGGATTGTACTGTAAGTAGCGATGACTTTGGGACAAGGTGATTCTGTAAGAAGGAATAAAGTAAAGAGATGCATCCAGACTCTGTCTTGAATGCAAGACAAGGCAGAGCAAGGCAGAGTAAAGCAAAGCAGTGCCCGTATTGACACCAACAAACCCTACGTACAGATGATAAGCCAACAAATGAAGAAGCAGCGGCTTTTAGCTGGAGAGAATATGTGCCGTGCCGGTCGTACGATGCGAGACCTCCTGAACATTGGTCAGACACTGTAGAGAGGGAGGGAGAAGAAGTGGATGGGAGGATTGGATGGTGAGTTATCTAGATGAGCTCATCATCAGTCATTGAATTGACTATCAAATTATCCACCGATGCCCATACTGTACATGCAACCCAAGCGATTGATATTAGCCATGACGGACAACAGACAACTACCTCCTATTTCGATGTCTGCTCTGGCTTTCCTCCTGTCACTTGTCAATTATACGTACTCTTTTCCTTCCTGTACGTGGCGGACCCTCCTTAATCCATGGATATGAAGAAGGCTTTTCTGTTTTTTTTTTTTTATTATTTTCTTTTTATTTTTCTTTATTTTTTGATTTCTCTTCAGATATATTCTTCCCAAAATATACGTGAAGCTATGCAGTACACAGTAGAGGGTATATCCTCCTCCCTTTCTACTGGCAAGTTCGAGCAAGATGGAAGAGTGCAACCAACCTGGTATGGGCTGAGATGATAGGATGTCGCTGTCAACATCTTGGTACGAGGCGTGATGATATTGGGAATGGAATGGAATGGGTTGAGTTTAATGAAATGGAATGAACCCCTCCTTGTTTCTTCTTTTCTTATTAGTTTTCCAGTGAAGCAGATACTTGGCAATAAATCGTCATGTTCCTTGCTGATAATGATTTTGTACTCTTCTTTTTCTCCTCTCTCTATCCATCTATCAAATCAAATCAAATCAAATCAAATCAAATAAGAAGAAAGATCAGAAGTAATATCAATAATGGCTCCAAAAGTTCTCGTCATCATCGGTGATGCCTCTGAAGATCTGGAGGTAATGTACCCGCAGCAGCGGTTACGTGAAGAAGGTTACGAAGTTGACATTGCCGCAAAGAGCGTCAAGAAGATTCAACTGGTCGTGCACGACTTTGTCGACGGGTTCGATACTTTCACAGAGAATAACGGTCGTCTTTGCCCGGCAACCATCTCTTTCGCTGACGTTGACACCTCCAAGTACGTCGCCCTGGTTGTTCCTGGTGGTCGTGCACCAGAGTATCTTCGCAATGACACCAACGTTCGAAGGATCGTCCGCGAAATGGATGCTGCCAATAAGCCTATTGCTCATCTATGTCATGGCGGATTGATCCTTGCTGCTGCTGGGGTTTTGAAAGGTCGCAAGGCGACTGCTTTCCCGGAGATTGCTTGCGACCTTGCGGCCTGCGGGGCTTCC
>JAGYHZ010000320.1:0-12080 GCA_024244195.1 Ascosphaera aggregata | reverse complement strand
GCATTATCACCATTTCTATCGCTACCACGACAATCATCAGCATTATTCGCATCGTCGTCTTCGTATTGAAGCTTGATGCCCATGCGTGATAGCAAATCCAAAAACTTGTCATAAAGTCCATGCCCATCAAACCTCCTGCTCCCAAGCTGAAATAGAAACCGAAAACAGACCTGGTCTTGACGCGAATCTAGACCATGTTCATGGAGCACATCATCGTAGGCAGTGAAAATTGCACGAAACGGTAGACGGTCAACGTCCGGATGTTTTTCCGCGCGTGTGATGATTTGGTGGAGGATGTCGACGTCTGAATCTCATGATTTTGTTTTTTGCAAGAATCAAAGACGGCGCGGGAGTAACGGTTAGCAAGAGAATGTCAAAAGGAAATGAACACACACCCCTCCTACCCCCTCAAAACGAAACAAGAAAAAAACAAAAATAAAATAAAAACCAACGGATGCATGCAATGCTTTTTCCAACCGCCTGACGGCCTGTCTGATTGCCTGGTCTTACCTTGATCTGTTAAAGACAGATGCTCGTCTGGTGCGACCTCTAACTCAACTTGATCTGGATGCATGGAGCGTTTCGCGACTCAAACGCGCTTACTGGTGTAATCGTAGTCGCCGTCTTCTTCTTCTTCTTCGTCTTCTTCGTCTTCTTCGTCTTTCTCGTCACAATCGCAGTCGTCGCCGTCGTCGCTGTCACAGCAATAATGGTACATAGATGCGCAACAAACAGGCTTGAAGACAGCAGGCATTGCAGAACCGCTACCACTCGTATAATGAAAATGACGAAGTTGGACAGCCGGGATCATATCGCATTATTGAGAGCCATTCATTGCTTTTTTTGGGTTTTCTTTTCTTGTTATATCTAAATTAATGAGATTATATTTCAGTCTTTCCTTTCTTTCTTTCTCTTTTTGTTTTCTTCTTCTTCAACGTCCGTGTTGGGTTGCGTTTTGGAATGTGCTGCTGGTATTCCTCTGTCTGTTGCTATGATTGAATCCGTTTGAGGCGGGAACAACCATGAATGTACAGTAGTAGTAGTAGTAGTAACAACAGTAGTAGGGTTGGATGTTGGCTGGTTTGCGGGTCATGGTAGATAAGCCCCAGTAATCTACTTAGCAGAAAGTACCCATTACAACGGGTCAGCAGTGAAGAGGGAGAAGGACATTTCTTTCATTATCGTAATCGTGAAGAGTGTGGATGAGAGGGAAGGAGAGTGAGATGGCGATTGGTGGTGTCTTCCTTGAATGATATGTTGATGTATTGCAAATGTCCTACGGAACATCACTTCATGCTGCCAATGGAACAGGTGCAAGACAGGGGAATTGACTGGATGAGCCGATCTCTCCTACGAGAGAATAACTCAATCTGGGTGGGATGCTGCAAAGAGATTATTGTATTAAAGAGATGTGTGACCAATGGAATAGGAAAATGGTGACTGGAAAGCAGTTGACCACTCACGAATAGTAGATCAATCAAACCAGATCACAGGAAGATGGACAAGCAGGTGAAGGCAAGTCAGAGAAGAAAGATGACACAGGACACGAACCAGGGTATAGCTGAGGATCGGGAGATATGAGACAAAAGAAACACCAAACGAGCGCAAGAAGAAGATGATGAAGGTGATGAAGAAAACGTATATCATCCCTCCACGAGTTGATGAGGAGTCAATCAGGAGCCAATCGACCTACTCCTGCATCAGGTTCAAAATCTCCGTCAAAAACTCCTCAAAACTCAACGTAACATATCCGTCCCTATCCGTATCGTACTGCTTGAATGAATCTGTCACCTTTTTCAGAATGAGCACCGCCTGTACGAATAAATCAAAGCTGATTCCCGGATTAACCATAGCCTGGTGCTGCGCATTGTGCCCACCAGCAGCAGCAGCTGCCGCAGCAGCTGCAGCAGCACTCCTCCTCATCGCCCTCGTCTCAAAGATGCTATACATCATAGCGACGAACGGTGTACTTAGTCGAAATCCAAACGCACTCAAAGCATTTTCAAATTCTCGCATACTGATTCTCCCTGATCGATCAGTGTCGAATCGAACGAATAAATGTCGCCATGAAGCGAGATACTTCCACAGATCAACAAACCCCTCGAAATCAACCGTCCGCTGTCCAGGAGGTGCATCGGTGTTGCAGAACATGCGGATCATCATGCTCACTGTCGTCGGGTCAAAGGCTGTGAAATCACCGTTGACTAGTGCTGCACCGAGTTCTCGTTCAGTCAGGAGGCCTGTTTTAGATGTATTCGCCGCGCGGAAGATCGGTAGGAGGTCTGGTGGGCTGTCTGATCGAGGATGTATAGGTGTTACAGGTGTTCCTGGTTGCGGGTGAGGGGAGTGTTGAAGAGGAGACGGATGTTGAGGATATTGATGCGGCACTGGTCGACGATTAGGAAGAGTTTTTGGAGGTGCTCCAGAATTGCCTAATGAATTATTGCCACCACCGTTGCCGCTACCGTACGGTATGATATTCGGGGTATAATTTACACCACCGTATGGGTTGGCGGATTGACCTGGTCCGCCTGCCGGACGAGGTCTGTGAGAATTTGCATTCATGTTCATATTCGAGTTCATGCTGGAGGCTTGCATATTTGGCACGAAATGGTTCACTCGGGAAGAGTGTGGAGGAGACTGTGTCTGAATAGGAGCGAGATGGGCATGATGAGCATGAGCCGGAGAGACTCGGGGCGGTGGTGTCCCTGTTGCCGTTGATGGAGTTGCCAATAGTGGTGGCTGTGACGGTGATGCGGCTTGAATATGATGCTTTCCTAGTATCTGCGCAGCTTGTTCTGGTTCAGCATGCGCAGGGAGCCTGTCCGGATTGAAAGAGGCCATTGTGAAGAGTAGTGACGATCTGGGATCATATATTGAACAGGGACTGCAAGAAGGTTATCCGGCCAAGTAGACAGCGATTTGATCTTCTCACTGACTTCGATGGGATTGATTAGAAAGCGCAAGCAGTCAATTTGGTCCTTGTCTGAGTAGGAGTAGCGGTTAATAGTGATGATGATGATATGGAGAGGAGGAGGAGAAGGAGGATGTCAGAGAGGAATGTCAGACCACACGGTCGAATTGAAGGTTGAGAAGCGATGGAATGGATGCCTCTGTCCTTTCTGATATATCACCCTCGTCTTCTTCTATCCTTCGCTACTCTGCTTTATCTTGTCTTGACCTGTCCCAGCAGAGTCGCAATCTCTTCTTCTTCTCGTTTCCTCTTCCCCTTCGTCGCAATCTCGCAAAGAACAAGCCACAATCTTGTGAAAAGTGGACCACTAAATATGTGGAGGGGGACAAGATGGAAATGCAGAACTGGGCTGTATTCGAATCACTCAAGTCTTTCTATCTTAAATCCACAATTGTTGCTGCTGCTGATCAAGATGATGATGAAGATGATGGTGGTGGTGATGATGATTATTGATGTTGAAATTATTGATATTATCATGTTTAAGTGGTGTAACCAATACCTGAGAAAAGAAGAACATCCATCATCATCATCATCATCATCATCATCACCATCTTCCTCTTCTTTCTTTTCTTCTTCTTGCCATCTGTACGGAGGAAAAGGAATCGAAAATAATTGAAAAACAAATACATTTCCAAGCCTTTTCCCTTGGTCTGTTACCTCATCCTGGTTTGATTTGATCCGCTTCAATCAAGCAATCTTTCATCAATCATCAATCAAATCAACCAGTTTTTTTTTTTATTGAAGACTCGTGAAAACAGGGAGATTTTCATCATCATCGAGACGTCCTTGGTCAATTCAGTCATTCAATCACATCGATTGATCATTCAAATCTTTCATGGCTTCTGCTTCCTTTCGCGATTCCATGAACAGTCTGGGCTGGTCCCGACGACCACCACTAGAACAATCTGCGCGCATCACAGATTCTTCCAACAGGGGCAGCGGATTCTTATCTTCCATCCGTGGCATGAATCCCTTCGCCAGTGAGACTTACATCCAACTCCCTTCTGCAGAGGCCGGCGGCACAGGCACAGGTATAGGCGCAGACACAGCCACCCCACCAATACGAGAAGGAGGGGGCCTCTTCAACCTCAGTCGCTGGGACCGCATTTTGATCTTTGCGGGCTGCAATATTGGCGCTCTTGTCTGCTTCTCCCTGTGTCTTCTCTTCTTATTCTTCCCTATCCTCTTGACAAAACCGCGCAAGTTCGCTACGTTGTGGACTCTGGGATCGGCGCTGTTCATAGGAAGTTGGGCCGCCTTGATGGGTGTCGCGCCGTATATAAGACACTTGCTTTCCGGTCCCAGGTTGCTTTTCACTGCTGTTTACTTTGGGAGTATTGCGCTTACGCTTTACTTCTCTGTCGGTCTGCATTCGACAATCCTTACCATGCTCGCGTCGATTATGCAGATTATTGCGTTGTTGTGGTACCTTGTCAGCTACTTCCCTGGAGGACATCAAAGTCTCAGATTTGCGAGTGGATTTGCTGGGAATAGGGTGATGTCGTGGATGAATGGATGAATGGATGAACAGTGAGCAGTTGAAGAGGCTAGGGATAGATATCATCACAAGGACATAGACATAAGATCTGGGAAAGTGCAGCTATCATCATGCGCTCTTCAATCACCAATTCTTCCTTTCTTAATGTTTCCTCTCCTTTTTCTCTCGCATAGCCAGCAAACGTCCATACTCTGCATACCTGTGTAATATACCACCAATCCATATCACCATGAAGTCACGGACAACCGATGTTAATGACGACTCAATCAACGACTGAGCGATCACCAGCAATGAATATCGTGGTCATCGTCACCATTACCCAGAAGATGGAAATGACGTAATTCCTTCTACATCACAGTGTGACCATCACGTGTCAACCCTCTTCTGCCTCCTCTGAACCGCAGCCGGTCAATCGAGCCGAAGGTCAATGATCATCCAAGAAACAAGAACAGAGGAAGAATCGCAATATCGACATTGTCGTCGGACCTAGCAATTGCGACAAGAGATTCGATCGTTGAATTGGCCCAGAGAAGAACGTTATTTCCCATCATACTGCCATCTTCTCTCCGCCAAGCCCAACTTAGTCGCAATGGCTCCGAAGAACATCACAGGCTTCGACATGAAGAAGTTCGTCGCCGCCGCGAATCCGAACTCGCATTACGCTCAGAAAGATCCATGGGCTAGAGCGTGAGTTTATCTCTCGTTTGCTGAATCCTTGCTTCATTCTTGCCGTGTCTCAATGCGACTCTTGTACGTGTTACCGATCTAATGCTCCTCAAATCATACAGCGAGACATGGAGATATACCGGCCCTTTCTCACGATTCAACCGCTGGAAGAAAACATTACCTGGTTTCGGTACCGCCGTCGTTCTTTTCGCTGGTTACTGCGCATACGAAGCTGTGTTTCTGAAGAAGGATGACCATCATGGCTTTGATGAAGAGCATCATTGAATTGTGGGAAGCTCGGGAGAAGGGCGAGAGTCATCATTCGCCGGAAATGTCGTTATGGCAAGAATCAATTGAGGGCCGTGCCCTGTTTTCCGAGTTCGCCTCTACTTCTTAAAGGATACTTTCAAAAAAGAGATGTGCTTTGAAGACCAGGGGCTATCATCCTTGCAAATGAGTTCTCGGCGAGCAGATATCACCATTAGTCTGTATATATCATTGGCATTGGAGAAAAGGGGGAAAAGGAAAAGAAAATCCCTTGCCATCTTCATATCTCGTTTGTTGTTTGTCTCGTGTGCTGTACTTTATTTTTTCTCTTTTGCCACAGCTGGCACAACTTTCCCGTGGCATTATTGTACTCTGATACCTTTTTCCATCATGAATGCTCATGTTCATGTTCTTTCGTGCATATATACACATATACTACCCACACGATGCAATTCTTCGCGCGCGGACTTATATCGAGATAACAGTACCACAAGAAGATCATGTCTGACATTCGGCAAAAGATGATTACGGATCAATATATATATGCAGGTTTCTGGCGAGTAAAGCCGGAAATTTAATATACTTTTGTTTCTCTTTCTATTTCCTTTCCATCCCCTCTCTCCTTCCACGACTACTCCTCCTCAAACACCAAAGAGATCGAATCATCTCCAGCAGTGACAACCCTATTTGAGGTCTGCACAAACGCCAATATCCCACCAGACCTCTCCTCACCCTCGGGATTTTCAGATAGTCCAAAATGACCTCTCCATTCCTTCAAAAGACCAAATCCAGCCGCTGCAGTACCGCCACGAGCATCCCATCTCCTGACAACACCATCAATACCCACAGATGTCAACAGCCACGACTTATTAGGCGTAGCCGGGTTGAGCGACGCTGCATCATGCACGAATTCAACCTTGACAACAGCAGCATCTTCATGCGCGGATTTTATATGTCTCCGAACAGCAAATCCATGCGCACAGTCGAAGAGAGCAATCGAACCATCCACCGAACCAGCAGCGAGTAGAGTCATTGGAGGTGAAGAGAAGGATAGTGTCTCGACTCCATCCGTTTGAGCTTGTAAGGATGCTAGTATGGTACCGGGAGCACCTGCACTGCCACCACCGGCTGCTGCTGCAGAGCCCGCAGCCGCAGCCCTCCCTGATCGTGCCTTGCCGGCTTTCTGGGGTCTATGGGGCCTAGCGGAAGAAGCTGATTGAGAAAGTAAGGGTAGACCAATAATCTTGATGTGGCCCTCTGCACCACCCACTGCGACAATAGTACCATTGGGAGAGATGGCGATGGAATACAATCCACCGTCGACGGCGAAACGCTGGTCGTCTGGAGTAAGTCCGATAATTGTGGAAGTGCCAGATGATGAAGAGAAGCCGGCACCCGCAGCAGCACCAAAAACGTCATATACGTAGAATGTAGCATCTTCGGAGACTGTGGCAAGTAATCTCCCGTCAGGAGTCCAGGCACCAGCGGTGCAAGGGGCGGTATGTTGGAAGAATGTTTGAACAATGGCGATCGGTGTATCACGGTCTTGAGCGTCAATTCTAAATACCCAGACACTACCATCTATAACACCCACAGCGACAACATTTTTCGTCTCCTCGTCTCCGTTCGAGGGACAGGCCTCAATCCAATTAATCTCATCAACTTCTTTCGTCTCGGCAAGGAATTTCCACTGTGTCCCGTCTCCGTTCGAGGTGGTGTCCATATATGCTCTCAACTTCCCATCCATGCCAACTGTAACGGCATACTGTCCATGCGGTCTGGTAAAAACAACCCCATTAACCGAATCCTCATGCCCGTCTAACTTCGCAATAGCACCTAACGAATGCCTCTCCTGCTTCAATGCAGGACTAGACTCGTAACTCCTCGGTAGAACAGGTCGGTCCGGAGTTGAATCAAAAATATATGCAACATCGTCTCCTCCACCGGTCATGACAATAGAAGGTCGAGTAGGATGCTGTGCTATGCAGAAGATCGAATCGTTGTGCATATCGAAATGAGCGTCGGAATCGTTTTGGAAAGCCATTTCTTCTGTCTCTTCGACGTCAGAGAGGTCATCCATAGGATGATCATCGTCAATTTCAACTTCTTGCTCTGCATCGTTTGGATCAAAAAAGACGTCTCCCTCATCCTCCTGAACACCATCGCGCTCGCCGTGCTCGTTGTCAAACGCCATCTCAGAGATTTGATGCGATGAAAGCTGATAATGCTGAAGAATAAACAATCACAGATCGAGAACCAAACGAGCTTCTTTTCAATGACAAATATATAGCTTGATGAAACCTCCTCTCCCCCAATAACCCGACAAAAAAAAAATGACGAACTTGTATGATGATGCCTTCAAAAGCGGCGTAATTGATGAAGGAATCCCTTGCAGCTTTTGATAGTTGCGCCAAGTAATTTTTTTCTCTCTCTTGACTCCTACTTCATCATTGCGCCGGATTAATAGCATATCCGAAACAGCCACGTGACTACCACATGCAGCGTCTATGGTCGTTGTGGATTATGACGCAAATCACTTGGGGAACTACAAGAGCGAGAGAGAGAAGATTAGGGATTAGGATAGGAGCAGGGGCAGGGGCAGTGGTAGGTAAGGGAGGGCAGTTACATACGAATGGAAGAAAGCACGGCGAGTGGATGAAGTATCACCAGGAAATGGTCCTATAAAGACGGATTGATCGCGGTGTGGCAGGCTCATTGCTGCGAAAAGATGATCAGGTAATGCCGTTTGGGACATCCAAAGCTTCTTCAAAAGTCAATGCAACTGCTGCAATGTCTGGAAATCAACTACTATGGGAATGATTGGAGAACCAAAGGGGTTGTGACGCCAGGTTATGCAAGCTAATTTACCTGGATACATCTTCAAGTGGACGGTTTCTTATTCCATCACGAGGGAAGAGACATCAAGCGGGGATGATAGAAATATACTCTGGCTCTTGCCTGACCTCATGTAAGTCAAAACAACAAACGGCAGTATTCTCTATCTTGGATGCTGTCATATAATACTATTTCGCATACTTTGTGAGCATCTCTCGTCCACATCCAATAGCTGATTGCTCTTTGACAAGTCGCATGTTAGAACTGCAAGGCACCTTCTCAACTATCAGACTGCGCGGTTTGAAGATGAGAAACGCATGCACTCTACTCCCAGAAGCGAGCGCTTCGCATATGCATCGCAGCATGAGGCCCACTGATTTCGTCTTTAGTGGTGTTAGATGGAGAGGTGAAACCAGGCAGAGTGACGGGTATAATGCTGATACAGACTGCCTATCTCCATTGACTACCGTGTCGGGTGCAGTTGCCGCTCGTGGAGCAGGGCAGCGCGAATTAGTGGCGAACCAGTCATCCTGCTTTCCCAGGGTTAAGAACGTGCAGTCTGGGAATGACACTCCTGTTGGCGCGTTGACGACGCGGTTTCGTGATAGTTTTTCATTAGAGCCTAATGCTGGTGATGAGCAGAGGAGAGATGCTTCTGATATGGAAGAGTTGGAAATGGCTGATTTGGAGTGGAGTCCACGGATATCATTCTTTCGGAAGGAATGAGGCGGAGGTGATATGTGACGACGAAGAGGAAGGAGACAGACAGTCAACAGAAAACTGCGAACCGAGCAATAGAACGGGAAATGATTGGAGGATATGTATCATAACGAAATCAGAGTAATATGGAGGAATAAAAGAGCGGCCAAAGCAGTTTTGATGGAAAAATAACCCGCTAACAATCAAACTTTTGTTTTTGTGATCATAGACTTGCTTGTGATGGAATCTTGCTCATCATATAATGAGATCGAACTGAAGATATATGAAGATATATGCTTTCTCAACAGCACGTCCTGAATCCAGCTCGAAATTCCTTGGACGTGTCTGATGCAATGAGGTGATGCCTTTCCCACCTCCTATAGTATTGAATGCTTTTCAAATTTATATTCATCTCCTACTCAAGGCATACGTCCCTGAGGAAAACGAACAAAGGTAGTCTCGGGTTTCATGATCCCCGACCCACCGGCGTAAAAAGCAATCATACCACAAATGACGCACATCGCACCGCCAGCTTTGTTCATACGCATGCTGGTAGTCGGATGAGACGTAGCAAGGAAGTTGGCGATGGAGAGCAGCAAAAAGGTCATAGTGAGGGTGAAGAAAATCGCGACAGTTGGCGGGCTGGTTTTGAGAGACGCAACCAAGAATATGAGACTCAGGAAGCACCATGCCAAAAGATAAACTCCAATTTGGAATGTCCAGGCATGAGCATCGTCGCCGTAGAAGGTAGCCTGCAGATCCAAGCTCTTGATCATGAACATGCCATATGAGAACCAGAAACCAGCAAAAATGGTGTGAACGTTCATGGCGAAAGTATTGCCAAGGGGATATTGCAGTAATCCACCAATGAATTCGACGAAACCGCCCAAAAAGATGCACATGCCGAACGCAGCTTGATCAGGCCCGACACCTGCGGCAGGAGAATTTCCAGGCAGTCTAGATATTGTCAAAGTTAGAGATCAATATTTCAGACCACTATTGCATCTGTTAGACTTACCCAACGCCGCAGTGATATAACCCCAGAACGACAGCAGATATAGCGAAACTGAGCAGACCCATGCCGGTGGGATCAGCATATTGGGGAGCCGGAGGCTGCGCCTTGGGAGTATCTTCACAGCGCATGTCGGTCACTGTATAGCCCTTGAAATTCGACTCCGGCATTTTGAATGATAACCAACAATCAAAGTATAAGGTAGTAACCCACGACGTTATATACCGATTTTGAAGGTCGACAATTAGTTAAAGCGAACAAACATGTTTTTTCTCTCTTCCCTCTGATCTTCGGCCCCTTCCGACCTTCGGCCCCTTCCAATCTTCAGGATCCCTGGAGCAGAAAATTTCATGACTGAGCCATATTACCCGACCAAGTTGATGCCCATTATCCGAGATTGATCACGATATGATCTGCTTAGGGCTCCAATGTCCTTCAGCGATGCTTACGTGCGGTATGAGCTCTGGGGTTGAAGTTGGACTGATCTCTGAAAGCGCTGCCTTTGGATTGACCAATACATTCGTTAAGGGCCAGGAATCACACCACACGGGTCCCGTATGTTTGAAACGGGGATAGTAGATGAAGGTCAGGGATCCTCTTGAAAGGCGACTGGAGTATGTAAGATAATGAATGATGTTCAATCCGTAGTCAGATCTGACAGTGCAGGGGAGAGATGAGGACGTTGCAGGCAGGCATGCTTCATGCGTACTCCCGAGATAGACTACTTAAGGACCCAATCAAACTGTGCAAGGTCTCTTACCCTGCATCTCACTGATTGCCAAGATGAAAGTAGACGAGTATCAAGGTTATCTCCAGTTCTTTCGAAGTCATGGAAGTTCAGTTGACCTTTCATCAGAAGACCAGACCCTTGGTATGTCCAACCGTGGTTGACATTGACGAGTTCCTGGGAAGACTGGGCGGCAAGTCTCCTTGCCGGGTACCCCAATCGCTCTCTCTTTCTCCAAGCTCCAACTCGAGAATACCACCTTCCTCAAGAAACTCATGCGTGATCCAGTTCTTTGTCCATTCTTGGCCGTTAAGCTTTGCGGTCTGTATGTAGATCCGCCTAAACTCTGGATCAAAGTTCACATTCTTGATCCTCGCCGTCTTGCCTGTTACTGGACTTGTAATATTGACTTCACGAAAGAATGGGGCGTTGATTAGATAGACGTTTTGTCCGGGCACCGGCCAGAGTCCCACCATCGTCAGTGCTTGAAATGAACCCATCGCGCCGCTATCATCATTCCCTGGCAGTCCACCAATGGTATGGTTGAAGAAGTCCGGAATATAGTAATGAGCTCGACGTGCCGAGAGGCCTGGGCGTCCAGCGTAATGATACAGGAATACCGGCAAGAAAGCCTGTTCATCACCGATGTATGCTATGCCTGAGTCATGAAAGTAGTCGAGACGGGAGACGAAGCCGTCCGGCCCGCCTAGTGTGTCAATCAAATTCGCCATATCATGTGGAGCGAAACTACATGGTGATCAGTATCTTAACTTTGCCATCAAAGCTAGAATCGGAATGAAGTGAACAGGGGTAATTGGTTGCCTTACAGCGTATACAACCAAGGACTGCCTTCATAAGTTTCTCCACCGCCAGCGTTGAGATAGCATTGATCGAAGTCAAGCAGGGGGCTGCAATGCGCTGGATCCTGATAACCCCATGTGCCATTCGCGAATCGAGGTTGCAAGAACCCGGTGAAATTCGTCTGTTTTCCATTGACGACTGATGTCTGATCAATCTTATACATATTTTTCCAATTTTGGGAGCGCTTGACATACTTAGAATAGTCATCCAAGCGACCACGCTTTTTGGCCATCTCAGAAATGACAAAATCGTTGTACGCGTATTCGACTGTGCGGGAAATGCTCCGGGTAATCAACCCAGTCCCATAGGGATCATAATCATCTGTCGGTATGTATCCTAAGTTTTTCCAGCTTTCAATGCCTCCACGCCCTTCCACGTCCCAATTAGAAGGCTCAACCTCTGCATCCTTCACTATTGCTTCATAAGCCGTATCCCAGTCCACTCCTGTAATATTCTTCAGATATTAAATAAAACATATATAAAAGGGAAGTAAATTTGCCCTTTTTTTGAATTTATTTGACTAACTACTACTGAATACACA
>JAGYHZ010000032.1:0-23028 GCA_024244195.1 Ascosphaera aggregata | reverse complement strand
AAAAAAAAAAAAAAGGAAAGGAAAGGAAAAAGGGTCCTGAAGTGTCCCTCGCCGGTAGTGCAATACGTACGACAGAGGTTATGCCCTTGAGGAGCGCGAAAATGCCATCCTCTACTGGACAGTTGCCCTTCTTTCAGGCTCCCGGCATCACTTTCGAACGACCAGAAATCAGAGCGCCTGCGCCCAAACGCAGAAGATTTGCGACCACAGACTCATATATCAGGAGTCATGATGTTCTCACGACGCCTGATATTGCCCACCACGCTACCGCTACATCATCTTCTGATAGTACTTCCACGCGCACACGTTCCCAGCGTCATATCCCAGATGCTTCCGCTCCCTCCCCTGCCCGGTCCCTGAGAGCGAGAAGTACGACGAACCATCCCATGCCCACACCTGCTCGTCGCGGAAGGGGAATGCACCATAGTCGAAGATTTACATCCGCTGGTGCTGCTGCCCTAGCCGTCAGTCAGGGAGACGGGTACAAGCCTCGAGAGGAACGTGGTTGGGAAGAGTTTCACCCGGATCTTGATATTGATGGAAAGATTGCAGTGTTCAGTGCCGAGGAGGTCGATGGTGTCGTCAAATCAACTTCTCTGAATAACCAAGATCAGACTGGAATCAATGCTGTCGGGTCCGAATCGCACACGTTGAAACCTGTTGAATCATCATCGTCGTCATCCTCAAGGCGCTTTGGGCGTGGTCGATGGGGTCATAAGGAGCCCAAAGTTGTCCCTCCTCCCATTCCGATTGTGCCGAATCCAGCTTCGTCAGCTTCTGCTGCCAACCCGAAACTGACTCTTCCAAAGCCCCAATTTACACGCAGAGACTCATTCGAAACGTTTGAGCTGGATTGTGCCGGCCAGCAGAATTACGTGGATCGCACAATGGCAGGTGTTGGCTATCAGGAAAGTGATATATTCATCAGGAACTCTCGAGGATATATTCGTATGACAGAAGGTGCGGCGGAGGAAGATTTTGACCTTGATGCGAGCGCTTCAGATGGCAATCCAAATGCTGTCATAGGAGGTGCTGGCGTGGGAAGGGTTGAGTATGATATGGACGAACAGGACGGCAAATGGCTGGAAGAGTACAATGCGCAACGAAGAGCTGAGCAATACGAGCCTATCAAGCCCGCCATTTTTGAAATCACAATGACCAAGATAGAGAAGGAGTGGTACGCTCTTGAGAAACGCATCCCGAAACCAAATCCTAAGCCGCCGCAGACTCAGAGACCTCGATCGAGTTCCGCTGCTGCAGTTAATGGAGAGCACGAAGCTGGTGAGGAGCCAGATACTAAGTGTGCTATATGCGACGACGGCGATTGTGAGAACTCAAATGCCATCGTCTTCTGCGACGGCTGCGATCTTGCCGTACATCAAGAATGTTACGGCGTGCCGTTCATCCCTGAAGGCCAATGGCTATGCAGAAAGTGCCAGCTTGTTGGACCCGGATCCCCGTGTTGCTCATTCTGTCCAAACACTGAGGGAGCTTTCAAACAAACAAACACTTCTAAATGGGCCCATCTACTCTGTGCTATCTGGATCCCTGAAGTGTCTCTCGGGAACCCAACACTAATGGAGCCAATAATCGATGTGGAGAAGATTCCTAGAGGACGATGGAAGTTGACTTGCTACATCTGTCGACAGAAGATGGGTGCATGTATACAATGCGCCAACAAAAACTGTTTTGTTGCTTTCCATATCACATGCGCAAGACGCGCTCGTCTCTATACGAAGATGAAGATCAATCCTGGTGCACCTGCTGTTACCGATTCTCAGGGGCTGAAAGCATTCTGTGACAAGCACGTTCCAGATGATTGGCGAGAGGCACATGACACCGACAATGCAGTTCTCGAGGCCATGGAGTATTACCGCGTAACCATGGCAGGGCGAAAGTGGCCAGACAGTCAAGCAGCTGCATTGTCTCTAGGGCCTTATTCGGATGAGGAATACGAGGCACCGGAAAATGTAAACCCAAGCGCGCAAGCGTCGCGATTGACTTTGACAGTCGGCGGTAACAAGCGCAAGCGTACGATACCAAGAACTGTTTGGAAGTTGCCATCTGGCGCCCCCGTGATTCCCCAAGTCATACTCAACAGCTTGATAGTCTCTTTGGGTCGATTCACTGTCCGGCAAAGGAAGCAATATGCAGAAGATGCTTGCAAATACTGGACATTGAAACGTGAAGCACGTCGCGGGGCAGCATTGCTCAAACGACTTCAATTGCAACTTGAGACATTCTCGTCCATGGAGATGACACGTAGAAACTTCGCTGGTATGGGCGTCGCTGGTGCTGTCAGGTTACAACGACGTATTGCGTTTGCGAATCATCTCTATACGGATGTAGATCGGGTGCGAATGCTTTGCGACGAGGTGAAGAAACGCGAACGAGACAAACTAAAGGATGCTGAGATGCTACGTCACATCGTCGACCTAGTGTATTACCCCATTGTGGATCTAATGTGGCCAATCTTCGAGAAAGCGGTTAAACTCGATGCTAAAACTCGTCATTTCAATAAAGGTCTTCTACTCGTCCGCAATAAATTAGATTTGCGTGCCTACGGGTCTATCTCTGAGTTCTCTCGAGATCTCGCCAAAGTCTTCACCGATGAGTTGGGCATCAATTCTGTCCTAGATACGGCACAGCTTCTGGCTCAAATGGATGGTAGAGCGACCGATATGGATCTGGACTTCAGGGAGAAACGGAAGTTGGCAAAAAGAATAACGAAAGCTATCCAACCATTATTAGAAGATGCTCTGAGGAAGGAAAGCGAACTCAGCGGTAGACCGTTTGAGAAGGAACTTGAGAATCTCGATGCCCTTTTCTCAGGTGGCGTGCTCGCCCGAAGAGGGTCCGAGGTCTCTGTTTCTGAGAGAGTGCCACAGCTTGAACAGTCAGAAGCCATTGATGGCGGAGTTAACGGGGAGCTGCAGGAGAAGGACGCAAACTTGAAAGAGAATGAAGTTAGCGAGCATGTGCCGCAGAATGATGCCGCCGACGATGCTTCCCATATCCTTGCCCCCGAAGAGGTCTCTTTGAAGGACGAAAACGATGCACACGATGATATCCGTGAGCGACAACTCTCTACCTCCGGCGAGAAGTCTCCCGTTGACGCGGAGAGTGCAGACGATGACATTCCCGCAAAAGCCAGCACGCCGCAACCTGTTGACGATCGAGTGCAAGCCGACGTGCCTGCAGATGCGGTCCAAGCAACTACAGAAATCCCTGACGTGGAGACGACTAATGAAGCCAATCCATTGTCGACTGGTGGAATTATGTGGTATATGGAGCCATTTGACCCAGTTGGCACAACAATACACGAAGAGAGATGGACAGGTCGCGAAGTTCTACGAGACATGAGCGAGGAACTCAGCGATTTTGATGAGGAAGAGATTAGAGGGTTCATTGAAGATGAGCTTGGTGAGAAGGAAGATACGGGCAGAACCTTGCCACTGGCCCGTGATAGAAACGGGAGGTTCAGACCAAAAGGCCAACTAGATTCAGTGCCCCCCGTAAAAGAGGAAATGGTTGAAGATCCTGTTGTTGCCACCGGTACTGTAGGACGAAGGTTTGGCAGGGGGAAACGAAAAAGACGATGGTACTGATACCAACGAATTGGCCTTCTTGTACCTCCACTCCTTTACCCTTTCTGAATGCCGTTCATATCAAATTCGTGTCGCTAATTTCCATCACGTCTATCGTTTCTCCTTAATAATTTTATTCTGATATCCACAACGCACAATCCATTATTCCTACCTTAATCCCACAGAAATAATAATGATGACCCTCCATCCCTTGACTATACGTCCTTCCCAGCAGCAAAATAACCACTCCTACTCCAACTGTCACCCTGATCTTCCACCAATCCCAGCTGTTGCTACGTTAAACACCGAACCACATCCTATATTGTTGTTGCCTTATTTTCGCCTTAAACCCACCTTTTGCCTCCTTCCATTGAGCTTGGATTTTTACGCGTTACGCGCGTCAGGCGCCTGAGCTTTGATTGGTCAAATCTCTTCTTGCGGCCTCATTATATTGTTTTTTTCCAACCGTCCAGAGCTTTTTCGTCCTCACAATGAGGCACGACTGGCAAACTCTCAAGTCAATCGTCAACCCAACCTCCACTTGTATCGCAGCTACTTGTCGTCAGGTTAATCTGTATCTGATCGTCAAGTTTAGGTCTGTCCGTATTTCGGATTTTCTGCGTTATCTGTTGAAGTGTTCGAAGGTGGTTTTTAGATCGGGTTATTCGCGCTCTCTCACCACCCTTTTTTCTTTCGTCTTAATTACAACAGGCTACATATAAAGTCGTCTTTTTTTTTTTTTTTCAAAACATGGCCGACCAGTATGAGGGTGGAAATGACAGATACGAGGGTTTGTGATTGCTTCAAAGTTTTTCCTCCGAGAAAAGCGCTCTCTTGTGTTCTCTATTTGAGATGTTCTGACCGTTTGGCTTCCAATAACAGAGGAGCCTCGCTATGCGCGTGATCGCAGCGCTTCCCCGGGACGGGGCAATGGTCGCTCTGAAAGAACGCGCAGCATGTCTCCTCCTCGCAACGAGTCTCGGTATGACATTTTCTAACATCATCTATACTGCTATCTTTTTTCTTTTGACTTTCACTGCCTTGTCAAATGAGAAAAACGACATATTACTGAACCGGTTGCTTCTGTCTTCTCTCTCTACAGTGCTCCCCCCTCCGAACCTGCGAATAAGGAGGATGAGGAGGGTGCTGTCAACCCTGGCTCCAATCTCTTCGTCACAGGCATCCATCCCCGTTTGACTGAGTCCGACGTCACTCGCTTGTTTGAAAAGTACGGCGATGTTGAGTCTTGCTCTATCATGCTTGATCCTCACACCAAGGAGTCAAGAGGTTTTGGTTTCGTCAAGATGACAACTTCCGAGCAGGCGGATGCTGCCAAGGAGGGCCTTCAAGGTGAGGTTATCGAAGGTCGAACTCTATCTATTGAGAAGGCTCGCCGGAGCCGCCCGCGCACCCCGACGCCTGGGAAGTATTTCGGTCCTCCTAAGAGAGGTGTCACTTCTTGTTAGTTCATCACTTTCTTGCAACCTTCCTTTGCAACTTTGCAATCTGTTTATCTCCCGAGAATATAAAAGAACCAGTTCTATTAACACTGATTACTCTCAGCCTACCGTGGCTACAGAGGCGGTGGCCGTGGCTACGACAGATACGACGATCGTCGTTATGGTCGCCGCTATGATGATTATCGCGGGGGTGGTCGTTACGATTCTTACTACAGCGACCGTCGTTACGATCGTCGGGAGATGCGTGATGACTGGCGCGGTGGTGACCGTTATCGTGACGATAGGTACAGCTCTCGTGATGATCGTCGAGGTGGTGATGACAGACGTTCTTACTATGATCGCGATAGCCGTTCCGCCTATCCTTCGTCGACTTACGATGCGCCACCTCCCCCTCCTCGCGAGCGCGAGTCTTACCCGCCTAGATCTTACGAAGCTCGTGGGGATGACAGATACGGAGGTCCTCGGTAGGTGACTAATAAGCATTGCAGAAACACACGCGCACACACAACATGTCGGTGATTATATCACATAGGTTTCTTCCGGCTTCCCGTCTTATCAATTTTTGCGATGACGGCTTAGTATTGTTTTTGTTGATATTCCTGTTCATCTATGCCTTTGTGGGCTCGGAAAAAGGGGTTCCTCTGTCTCGCTCAATTTCTCTTGTCCATACACCCCTGGGTTCATCGACATCCGACATCTGGCGACGCCTTTCCTTCCTTTCCCACCTTCGTTTCTTCTTACTGCGCACGTCGGTCAGGCTATGCTCCTGCTGCTCATAACCAGCAAGGCACTAAGCTGGGGTTTTTAAACACTTGGACTCGTCTCTCTTCACACCTGCGGTTGCATGGATATCACTTTTTAAAGATCAACCATCTTTGGCGCCGCGCTCAAACGGAAAAAGAAAAGAAAAAAGGAGTATGGATGTCACCTTCACATATTCGTCTGTAATCCTCGATTTGTTCTGGCGGTGTCAGCACCCTTTGCCTTTTCGCCTCGTCTACTTCTTGTCCACCTACTTGTCGCTAGTCAGTCAGTCACAATGATTCCGGCCTGTCACCCATTCTTCTCGCAGTTTCAACCTCAGGTAAACGACAACGTGATGATAAGCACGACTACCTCAAAAAGGCTTTCAGTATCATACCCAACTATCAGGTCAAATCATCATGGTCACAGACAAAGCAGCAGAAGACAAAAGCAGCATAGGGTTTTTGAGGGAAGCCGCGATTGCCTGTCGCCACAACAGTTAAGCTTGCTATACATGCTAGTTATACCGACAGCGAGGGATATCCACTATTTTGGGTTTGATCCTTGTAGTCTCGTCATTGCTACGTACACAGCCCGAGCGACCGTTATACGAGAACTGCGCGCTCGGAGACAATTTCTCATTTTCAAGAATTATACCAACATTTCTGAGCAAGATACTTCACACGCCGTAATTAACACGCGGCGCAGGCAGCAGGTTTTTGCGTCACATGCTCTCCTTGCAGCAGTTGCAGCAGCAGACACCTGCGCTCGTTGTTCCGTCGCTCATATCTGATGGACAGGTAAGTGAAACTACCTGACCTTGTTCCTCTCCGATCGTTCATCTGTCAGTGAATTGTATTATCTTTGCAAGATTGACCGCTATCACTCATTAAGCGATTGAGATGTTCGCGCACTGTACGAGATTCACATGGCAGGTCCATCGCAGTACTGGAGGTCGTTCCTTCTCTAAACTCTGGTGACCGCTCAGGTTTGATAGTTCACTGGATAGGTTATATCATTAGGCATTTCAATAGCAGTGAAAAGGTTTGTAAGCATTGCTTCTGTCTCTATCTGCTTCCTTCGCCAGTTTCCGGAGGTCCTTTAACGTATCAGCGTACGCTAATCGTATATTGCAAGTCGTCCTCCATGCGTAACTATGTGACAGTCAGAAGCGGTTAACGACATGCCAGTTGATATCGTCGGTTGGGATATATAAGGTGAATAGCGGCATCCTTCATTTGCCACCAGCATCTGCGGTGGTTCCTAGAGCTATTCGTTGCATCAAGGCAGTCTTCTGTCGCAAGTTCTCGCCGAGATTTGGCTTTGCCATGAACAAAATGACCGTACCGGCGTGCCTTGATAATGTTGATCCTTTCGTTGCAATCAATCCCTCAATCCTCCCTCGATTGGTCCTTTTCTTTTTTTGACACCTCATGCGCCCTGTTAAGGAGGAACTCTCCTAACACCCGCAAGGGATCCGGAGGTCTTTATCATCATTCATCATTAGCACCACGAGTCGGACCGAGTGAGAGTAGACATTCAAACCCACTGATTGATCGCAAGCATTCGCACGCCTTCAAGAAGATGTGGAACGACATTCTCATTCAAGTAATTGCGTGCAGGGGCACCATCAGGTCGGCTCGATGCCCGCCCTTCGGTATCCATACTCTGCGCAAGCATGTATTCAGATTGCCCAGACCCATTCGCACCTGACATGCTGATATTTCTCGATCGCGATAAAACGGTTTGCGGAAAAAATCGACGCGCTCAGACGTATTACAGCTTCACATAAACAGCCCGACAGTGGCTAGTGGTTGACCAGATCGGCTCACAAGCCAAATACCAGCAAGCAACGATTGCAGAATGCCTGGTAACTGAAGTCCCATGCAATCCAACTATATCTTTCCATGCCGTGCCAATTGAGTGATTTCCCATGCCTGTCGATGTCGATGTCCTTCATTTTCTGATCTCTCAACTAGCGCGTTACGCGCGGTTGAAGCATGAACATCACGTGATAGCGCGTCTGGCCGAATATGCCATCAAGACTTGACACATCTCCTTGGGATCCTGCTCCTTTTCAAGGTGAAACTACATGGACAGCGGCTTCAAATGAGATATCTTACTTATTTCTCTTATGGTAATGGTCGCCTGTCTGGCTGAGATACATGCAGGGAGCCACGCTGGTCTACGATGTTGAAGTATCTCGTGAAGCCTCCCCAGAAAAAGCGAAAGCTCGATGAGACTTTGGATGTGCACCCGACTCCACCTACTCCTGGGTTGAAGCTCCTAAATTCAAGGGGTGTCTCACCAGTGCCTGGAAACAGCTATAGTGAAGGCACGACTCTTGGACCAACGGAACCATTTATAGAATCCCAGTCTGAGTTAGATCTGGCACTCCCGGAGATTCAGGATGATTCTCAAGCTGCCCGACGTGACTCGCCGGAGGAGACGGCTGCGAAGGAAAGAGAAGAAAGTCAGCGTTTGAGCCCGAGAGAACGGATTGAACGAAGATATTGGATACACGGCACGAGCTCTGTCTACGTCGATGCGTTCAACCTGACTCTTGATGATGTACTCGAAAGCGAGAAGTATCTGTTTGATGAACCTGAATTAGCTCTCTTCGAGCAATGGAGAAGTCTAAGCTACGAAGCACAGTATCTGTGAGTGTATCAACTCGTTCTATTGCTTTTCATGGCGAGCTGACAGCCAATTGAGCTACGTTCGACTTTTCCTGCGGAAAACAGCAGCATGGCATCGAGTGAGTCACTTGGCTTACCAGCATGACATCACAAACCTATCTGGTGCCATCCGTGAACTGCGCGAAATTCGGTCGCTTCCCGGTCAGTCAGCTCAGTCATGTCACTCATTTCTTGATTCTGGCAATGCGCCAGTACTTGGGGAGGCGTATCAATTTGCGGAAGGGATTGAAAACCTCACATCGGTCGAAGAGGCTTCATCTCTGCTGGTGTTGCCTGAGCTTAAGGTCCTAGCAAAGGAAGAAAGAGTCACAGGCAAAAACAAATGTGAACTGGTCAAGGCTCTTGGGTCTCGTGGATTGAATCAGGGTGCGCTCAATTTCAACGCGCGCCGAGGATCAGAAACTCCTGAGCACTCAGCTACTGCAAATTCCCAAAACAACAGGAGTATGTACTTGATCAGCAAAATCCTTGAGCGTACTGGCGACTGCATCAGACTATATGAGCCTGTTTTCAGGCTATTTGAGCGTGTTCATTTAATCTTTTACAGATCTACAGAATGGACTGAGAAATCATTGAGCACCATAATTCTAGCGAAAACCTCCAGACGCAATTTCCCAGCTTATACAGTCTCACGATCGCACAGGATCTTCAATGAACGGGACGGCGTACTGGAGTTTGAAGGGGCAATGCGCGTCCAACATGAAGTCGACAACCTGTTAGAATTCAATAAGGAGGCACCGGAACAAAAGTACGGAAAGGTACGTGAAATTTCGGACGCGGTCTACCCCAGATGGAGGGCTCTACTTGCCGAAGAACAGACCGCAGACCCAGACTTTTCCTCTTCAGGGGAGAAGGTCTATCTGCGGAGGTTCTCCCCGGCATGGGTATACACAAGAATCATTCAAAAAGGTTTATTGGCTTATGCACGCTTCAAAGATCACAAGCGTGAGTACGACATCTTGTGTGAACTGCTTGAACAGAAGTTATATCATCCTGCGCGGCGGGGAGCGTGGTATCAGAGAAAAGCGTTGCTAGAAGAACATTACGCCTGGGAAATATTTCCTTGTGAAGGACGATCTGTCGAGGAACAGAAAAAGTTGTGGAAACGATCAGCCTTACGAACAGCAGAATTAGGGCTACAAGACCCACAAACACATGTCATCTACCATTATGACCTTCAAAAACGGATACTCAAGCTGGAAAGGGCATTGAGAGTGGTTAAGAGAGAACAACATGACTTTGGACATGTTATGCTCGCGAAAGCCGTGGAACGGACAGTGAAAGGCATACAAATTAAGTCTGCTTCGCCAATTGGCATAGCTACTTCCCCACAGCGTAAGGGGAAACCTACGGTATGGATAGATGAGAAAGAAGACTGCCAGTGTCGCGTGGAGACGATGTGTTTGCGATGGTATGAGCAACAGGGGTGGAAAGGGTTTCACACCGAGGGCGGTATCATCCGCACACTGGTAAGGCACTTACATCTTACCTTCCTTATAATGATTTGGCTAACGGTTGAAATAGTTCGCATATCTTTTCTATGATATCCTTTTCGCGTCCGTTCCGAATGTCTTCCAGACAGAGTATCAGACATGCCCCCTCGACCTCCATACCGACTCCTTCTACCCTTCGCGCATGTCAGAAATCAACCGCCGTCTTGTGGAAATTTCCAATGGAGGGGCTACCGAGTTCATAAAGGCCGTGCATCATGCCGAATATGATAGAAAGACGTGTATAGTGGGCTTAGATTGGACGTACGAGTTAGAAGACCTCCGGGAGATTGCCGAATGCTTCAATGGAGAAGCACTTGCTATCATTTGCAAAGTCCTAGCTCAAGACTATCAGCAGCGAGGAGGTGGCATGCCCGATCTTTTCCTTTGGAACCCGAAGGAACGACGAGTTATGTTTGCAGAGGTCAAGAGCGAGAATGACCGTCTCAGTGATACCCAAAGATTATGGGTACATATCCTTACGGGTTCAGGAGTGGCAGTGGAATTGTGCCATGCTGTAGCTAAGGAGATAAAGACGGAAAAGCAAGGGAGAGCAGGATACGAATGGTCATCATATACGGGCAAGTAAAGGAGAATTTTGGATAGATTTTGATTGTTATTCAGATTAAGTGAAAATACCCTACACGCACAGCATGTCGCAAGATTTCAATAAAATAGACGCCATTCACAAAGGCTTTCAGTGAGGAAGAACCCTGAGTTAAGCGAGAATCCAGTACATCCTGCACTCCAGTGACCTGTGAAAGGTCACCAGAAAATACAATATAAGCACATCTTCGGCACAATTGCAGTCACTGTAGATGACTGAATCGCAATTTGACATCCGTGCTAATGCGAGGGTGAAAGATATTGATCATAAAAAGAATAGAAACGAAAATTGGTAGTTTTGGAGGAAGAAAAAGGTATTTGCTGAGTGCAACAGGCGAGACTGCTATGTATTTTTAATACATCAAGCCAGGTCGGACGAAAGTCAGGCCGGAAGATAATCGACATGAGTGAACATTGGATCAAGGCCGACGATATATGACGTTCCGAGACAATATCAGGCTAAGTCAAGTTGTTGCCAAATTCACCAATGCCGTGCTCAAGACATTTACGCAACAAGAGTAGAGGCAGTGGCAGACTCGTATCTCCAAGTAGGGGGGAGGACACCGACAGTCTTGTAGTAACGAGAGAGACGGTGGATACGAGATTCGATCAAGATAAGGCGGAACTTGCTATCCTTGTCCTTACGGTTACGCTCAAGATGGCGACGAACAGCAACAGCCTATTTGAATTAAGATTGAAATCGTCAGAAACTCTGATATGCCATCTCTTAAGAACATGAAAACACATGATGATATTGCTTACCTTCCTGATCAACATGTAAAGGTCCTCAGGGATCTCAGGAGCGAGGCCTACATGTGGGAAAAAATCACTCTGTCAGTCCATGACCAATCAGAGGCACAAGAAATGACATCATAGATGTCCTTCTTGAAAGGAGGATGGAAACAGTCCAAATGACTTCTCGTTTGGCGCGGGTATAGAGAGAAGATGCTTCTCCGCCTTGACGAGAATCTCATCCTGTGAATGATAATGTATCCTTGTTTGAAAAGGAACAATCCATACCGTTAGACTTCAGGATACGAAGTATCTTGTTACCTGTTGAACAATTAGCATTAGAAACGAGAGGAAAGATAGCAGGTGAGTCGCAAGCTCTGGAAAGAGTCAACATACCAGTGACAACCTTGACCTGTGCAACACCGTGAGAGTCACGGAGAACGACACCGATCTGAGAAGGAGAAGCACCCTTCTTGGCCAACTTGCAGATCAAGTCGACAACCTGCTCGGGAGTGGTCTTCAACCACGAAGGGGGAGCACGGGAGTAGGGAATAGCGGAGGACGAGATGCCCTTGCCCTTGGAGTGAAGACGGCCCATTTTTGCTGACGGTGGTTGATGTTTGATCGAACGCCAATAACGGTCGAAAAAGAGCAGTTGTCGATGGACAAGACCAGATCAAGATGGAGCTGAAATGAAGTAGAAAAGGATGTAGTCTTGTGGTTGAAGGATGGATGCGCAACTTAGAGAAAAAAAATGTCCCGTTGTGGAAGGCTGCTCGGGAAGCGCACAAACTATCCAATTTCAATTAGTAGGCTTAAGCGTCACGTGACCATGCTCTCGCTTAGTTGCTAATTAGTAATTAGGGTATATAAGTAATGAGATGGTGACTGTCGCTGCTGAAATTCTCTTTCTTCTTTACTGATTCTGGCTGATTCACGACTCACTGCGATTCTGCAATTGCAGTCGCAGGTTGCAGGTCGCATTCATCATTATCACCATCATCCCCATAGTCATGGAATGAACGTTCAACTGGTTTGCGGTGGTTGCGATGGTACTATACCGAATTATGGAATTAGGGAGTGTCACCAGCTACCTACAGATATATTGTTGGGGAAGGCGCCTGCAGTGAAGGATGTGGCGCAAACACAGGCTTCAGGGTGCAGGGCTTTGGCGCTCGAGGTTCTGTGCTCACACTGTAGATGGTACGTTCATACATAGCACGCTCATTGCCCCATTCTTTCCCTCCTCTTCTCCTCGCATATCTATAGGATGATCCAACTCCGCAATCTTACTTAATATTTCTGGTACCTCTTATGTCAGAAGCAGTAATCCTTTCTGGGGTTGCTATTTCGATGATCTTAATGGACTTCTGAACACTATCAAAGCTGCAATCCTCGCTTTCGCTATTCTCCTTCAAGCGGTGTCAAATCTTGAGCTTTTTTCGGCTAACTATTCGTTGCAGATATAGCATTATATATAGTTTTTGCTCTGTTATATATATCTCATAATGAAATGAGTCGATTTTAACGATTCTATACATCTATCTACTTATTGATGCAACTCATCATCAATGAGTCAGAACTTCATTCATAATTCTCCAAGCCTTCCCTATTTTCAGCCCCGGTGCAATTCTCTGGGTGCATTAACCCAGTTCTTTCGTCCACCCAATACGGCGATCTTAGCAAAGAGAGTGTTCGTTTCTTTTGGATTATCAGCTCCAGTTGGACAGCTCAGAGATTCCTCACCAATCACTCGTTGACTCTAGAGATGCTCCTCCTTCGCGCAGGTCAAAGACAGATGACCCGCCCGCCATCATCCATCGATTAAACAGCTGACGCTGGCGCTGAAGCATTGACAAGCACCTTCATGGGTTTGGGAGTGTATGTATTGTCTGTGGTCAGCGTGCGTCTGTCGCCGGCTGAGTAGACGGCTTCTATGCCGCCGCCACTGCTGCTGCTGCTGCTGCTGCTGCTGCTGGTTCTATACACGCTGCTGCATGATTCTCCCCCTCTCTAGATTTGATAATCATTTTGGTGCAGATCAGCAATTCTCCTTTTGGCAGATCCGTAGTACGCGTAAGCTTATACCATAATGTGTGCGCATGATGTGTACGGTGAGAAGTTCGTAATTCTCCTACTGGTACCCTAGCATCATCCCGCTGCCCCATTATCTCCCCCTGACAAAACTTCGTGCGATCATTGCTTCTTCAACCCCTTCGCCTGCACTTCTACCTTTATCTTCACCTTCACCTCCACTCTCAGTATGACAAGACTCCATCAATACAACACTTTCCCCAATCCGATCTGAATCATGTCACAAGAAGGGGCTTTGCAACAGCTCAGCTGACTACGTGCCGCGCATCAGACTCATGCCGCCACAACTGTGGTTTAGGCGCTCCAGCCCTTTCTGGAATAGAATGGACACAATGAAGGGAAGATAACGTCTTGGTGATTACATTCTACATCCATTACAATGCAGTGCAGTGCACGGTGCGAGATACCTGAGTGGCTATGGTTGATTCAAGCCGAGTTCAATATCTTGAGTCAATTCTTGGGAGCAGGTCGGCCCAGTCCAGTCCAGTCTAACGCCGCAGTCGATCGAGTATCCTAGCCCACGGCTTCTATCAATTAGATGGACGACGAAGATGGGCTATTCCTGGTCTTTCCTGCTGCAAGACGTCTTATGGCGTACAAATGACGCCTCGATTTGCTTCGATTTGCTCTGCTTCCTTTTTCCAATGGTGATAAGAATACGGATACAGTACGTCGCTTTCACAAGGAGATATAGGATTTTCTTGCCCTCCCAGGGTCTCATCTTTACTACAATGCGCTACTTCCCTAGTAGCGATAGTGGCGGTGGCAGCGGCAGCAACAGCAACAGCAACAGCAGCAACAACAATAAGCCTATTTTGGTACGGCTATCGACTTTGTCACGTATTGGTCTATTTCAATAGTCCGGCGGCTTGTTGGTCAAGCCGACAGTTTACATGCGAGATGGACAGTTGCTTCCCTCGCGAGCACTTGCGCTGCTAGCAGCATGCACTATGAGAAAGCCAAATGCCGATGATTCGTACAGGGATGCACAATTCCGATCCTAATCCTATCCATGACATCCTGACCTCTCGAGGCCAAGTCGCATAGGGGCGGGGAAGGAAGTCTTAAATGTAATGTTGAGAAGAGGGTTAGGACACAATTGGTGCCTGAGATCTCTTAGAATCGGCAAGTCATAGCTGAGACTTATTGTCTCTTATATATATCGGCCGCGGCGTTTGGCTCTTCTGTAAGTTCTCTCCACGTCAAGCCCGCCTAGCTGTGGATGGAGACCGGACACTCAATAGAGTAACTGTCTCGAACACTGGCGACAATTTCGACGCAGAGCTTTCAAAAGCTGCCGAAGTGACATTGACACGCATTGCTTCAATTGATGAAATTCACCAACTCAAGCATTGCCTGAGCTTGTGCGGGTTTAAGGGATTACGACATGGCATAATAAACGTCGGACACCACTGCACGCTGGGGTCCGGAACACGCCACGCAGCGCACCGTACAGGCCTTCTAACCTTCGCGTTTGGTGCTTCTCAAGAAGGAAAGAAAGAAGAAGAGAGGGACGGTACTCAGATGAAGTGCTTACCAACGACGCCTTCGGGATTTCCCGCGGGCGCAGCTATCCCCATCGCTCCTTATCTCAAGCCCAGTCGCGCTAATGTCTCAGCACTGGATAGAACTTCGGTGCAAGCGATATACTGCGGTATGCTCAATAATCATAGTAATCAATATCGATCGGTGGAGTTTTGCAGCTCAACATGCAAATACAGGTAGATTCCACGGACTATATTTTCAATTTCAAACTTGAGTGCTGATTGGCATGACGCATCGACTCTGGGACGGCGAATGCGCCATAAAGGCATTCAGTGTGGGGTCACCAGGCGTATGTTAAACCGACTGCTTAGACCGTCCAATTGCCATGCTTAAGGGGGTTCTATGCCTCTATCTCCTCGCTGAGGTTGTCAAAAGCAGGTCGCTTTTTCCCGTCTTTATGGACTACCTCGTCACATTGACCAACTTCTCGGCGGGAGTTCTAGACGGCTGTCACAGGGGCTATGTTTCCACTTCTGTTCGATCGACCGATGGCTTATCAACTGATTAAGAACTTACTGCCATTATCTTGCAACTGGTTAAATAAGATCCCCAGACAGCCTTTGGGAGATCTTGCCCTTCCTGTTGCTATCCTGGTGCACAATTCAGCATATACCCAAGGATTCGCAGACTTCAGTTCAACTCATACTGCAGAGATTCCTGGCATCAACCTGGCCTATGAGCATGAATGCCACTGCAGGGTACTCGCATACGCTTGGTTATGCATATGGGCAATGCCCAGCGCCTTTCTATCAACTCCCGCCAGCGTCTGAAGTCAGTCACAAAGGCTGTAAGTTGGAGCAATGTTTAGTGATCTCGTGTAGTCATCAATGTGACTAGCTTTCATTGACTCCAAATAGACGAGCTTGGCCGGCTTTGTTTCCCATATCAATCAGAAATGCAGAACGAACCCGTCTTATGTTGCCTGCCGTGTCCATTCACGTATTGGCTATATCCCGATGGTACAGTTCTCATAAACCCCTGGACTCTTCCAAAGACCTTGGCTTACTTCTCCATCAGAATTTGAAGAGACAACAGTAAAAGTTGCCTGGATTAGTCTTCCACTGGTGACTATGCACGTCTTCCTACTCTTGTCATTCTCAATCCTGCCGGTCCAATATACGAAGCGCCATTATTTGAACGTAGGTGCTGTTCTCTATTCAATGGTAATGGACGTAAGTAGATTCTTTCCCTAACCTGCATGGTTGGAGCTATGACACTGACATTAATTCAAGATCGGATTTCTCTTTCCTCTCGCTACTAGGGTTGATAGATGTTATGATGAAGTTACTCCTAATGACATGACAAGTGATGTTTCTTGCGCATTCTCAGGGTCTATGGTCATCCTCGGTGGCTGGGCCATCATACTCTGGGGTAAGTGGAATAGAGTAATGTTACTGTTGTCTATGACTTTACTGACTGTCAACAGGTTTGGCTCGAACCTTCTTGCTTCATGTCCAAGTATGCTGGAATCAAGATCTTGTGACGAACATTACGACACTGACTGTCATGATCGCATGGTTTGCACCTATCGTTGGTCTCGTTAGCGCCTTGGTTGCTTCAGGGGTTTCTTACCGGATGGGGAAGACATGCCTTCTGAATGCTAGGAACGAATCATCACTATGGGCTCCACTGTTGGCTGTTTCTTGCCTTGCCCTTTTCTTGCAGATTGTTACCATGCTATACTCGTCTTACATTTTTCTGAAATCATATAGGCAAGATGGCTTTGCACGCAACCGAGCCACACTTCCCAGCAATTCTACGGAAACCACGCCGTCACCCTGTCAGCAGCTTCTCGAAAGGGTGAGAAGGCTTTGCTCGCTACAATGGAGAGGCGTGATGACCGGTGTGAGCACCGCTTCCCTCGTTCTATTCTACTGCAATGTCTTCTGGAGTCTGAATGCTGCATGGCGGGCTCAGAATGCAAATCCGAAGCACATGTTAGACTGGATCACATGTATTGTTGCGACCAACGGCAACAAGACTTTGTGCTTCTCAGTTGCAGAAAAATATCTGCCCTCGGACAAAGAACTTTATGCTGTGATGTGTCTTCTTATTGGTGGCGGTTTGTGTTGCATCGTCTTTTTATTTCGATTCTCCATGCTCAGGGGCTGGTATCATCTGATCACGGGGAAAATCGACAAGCATGAGAATGTGCCCTTCGAAGGATCGGGGAGTTTTGCGCATAGGCACTGGCATGAGGAAGTACCCAACTCGCTAGGAGGCTACTCTGTGTCCAGTTCAACAACCATGCAAGAATTGGTTTCCGAAGAGCCTTCAGCGGTATATAAACACGGCACGAAGGATGGATTAGTTTGACTACAGCGGCGGTTGAAAGAAAACATAGCTTCGCAACAGATTCCCTGATAGGAATCACCGCTTTGACCGCGAGCATTTATCTCGCTTATTCAGACGGTGATTCAAAACGACGGGCCTTATTGAAGTTACAATTTGAGCATACGTTGTAAACCTCAAGCTGCGTATGTGGTGCCACCTTGACCGAACATTCAGCTATGGGGCATGTATGCGGACGATGTCGGAGGCGGTCTGGTCTGCAAAATGAGCATTGGGGCTGCGCAATGCTAGGGCTGTTTATCCGAGACAATCACAATGGCGCAAAGACCTTGAAGACAGGAACTTCGACCATCTCGGAGTGTGCGACTTCTCTACGATCCGGTAATACCGGCGAACCCACATTTCTACACATTAGCAACCCTGTGCACTGTTACCAAACAATGCGATTGCTTGCGCTTACATGGCTGGGTCCGACTTGCTTACGGGACAATTTCACCAGAAGAGCCCATGATGTGTTCAGCAGTAATACAGGTCCTGACACCGCAGCCCTGCCATGTTCAAATTTTAACCAAGTCAGTGCAAAAGCAAGGGACAAGTTCCGCGCACTGGATAATGCAAGTTGATGATGGTGCGTATACTTGAAGGCAACAGCAAGATAATAATTTGAAAGCTGTGCCGCTTCGATCATTGCTTCATTGGTTGGTAAGAGGGTAATCAAAAGGCTTCGCATAAGCAGCCCATAATATGAATTGATGAATTGCAAGAATGGAAAAAAAAAGGAATATATAAGTTGGCAAAAAAAAATTGACTAATCTTCTTCCGCCTACCATGCACCGACATCAAAATTCTCCTGTTTATTGTCAGTAGGATTACGGCATGAAACGATATGATGTGGTACTGAACTGACCTCTGAAAAGTAAGTTGAGATCACAGTGCGATCAGAAAACTTTCTTCCAGCTAAAGCACGCAGAGCTTTCTCTGCTGATTCCTGAGTGTCGAATTTGACGAAAATCTTACCAACTCCGGCATTGTGTTTCATGTTGCTTGAGGGTCTTGGTATTTTGAGTTCAAGAATAGTCCCGTATTTTGAGCATTCATCTTGAACATCCTCAAGAATTTCTGTACAATTGGCAATTAGCGCATGACTCTTGAGGCGGGTGAAACGAGTTATTTCAACGTACCTGCGTAATCATCATTGTCCATGAGTTCCTCGGGTGTCACCATGTTCAACAGCTGCAAAACTCTACCCGTCTCAAGATCCTGTGACGTTGTTTTGGCGAACATAGACATGGCGTTGACGTTCATCTCAAACCCAGAGGCCTGCGTTAAACCGATGCTAGCCAAGCGAAGTTTCAATTTGACATCACTCAACTCCATTCCGTTCAGGTGCTCCAAGACCATAGATGTCGTACTAGGATCAGCGTATTCGCAGAATGCGATACCCTGTGAGGTGTTAGAAGAATCCATGACCTGAGATGTGGGTGAGAATTGACATACCCGAGATTCGCCAGTTTCCTTATCTTTCACAAGGACAAACGACTTAAGGGCGCCAAAAGCGACAAGAAGAGAAGTGACTTGATCTTCAGGGATGAATGGAGGAATATTGGTAATGCATATCTTGCGTGGAGAGTCAGGAACTTCACTGCTCACGGTACCCTCTTGGAATGGAGTGTCTTCAAATGCTGGGACGATGTAATCCTTCGGTCTCCGTAGGGAGAGTCCTCTGCTGTCTTCGCCTTGGGCAGCGTGCTCCTCCATCTGAATCCCGTCAAAAGCCAAAGCAACAGTCGCGTCCTTCGCTGACTTGAACTCAAGCATTCCTAGTTTTCTATCTTTAGAGAACTGAGAAGATACACAGGGATCAACTCCTTCAATGACATTGAGCCCATTCAGCTGAAGGTTGATAAAGTGCACCAGGCTCTCCTCGGTGACTGAATCCGGGACATTCTCCACGAACAGGCGCTTAGCTTGCCGAGCGTTTGTCGGTTTAAGGGTGACATTATTATTACTGTTGCCGCTGTTGTTGATGTTGATAATGTTGTTGGTATTGTTGTTGTTGATGTTGGGAGCGGCGGTGATAGCAGTGACATTGGGAATCATGTGAATAGGCGCGGGCTGATTCATGAATGCTTGCAGACGCGTGGGATCCACGGTCTGCTGCCTGGGAGCTCCAGGAAGGGGAAACATGCCTATAAGAAGTCGTTAGAGGAGAAAATGAATTCATGAGGAAGTGCACTGGACTGTTCTGTCGCACCCGAAAGCTTAGCTTGCTCTGCAGTAACATTCTCGTAGCCCGGAGGCTTAATATCCCACTGTGTCAATCGTCGCTTTCTTTCAGTGATTGGGACAACGTCTGTGAGATCTGGAGTTGGTTCCCTCTTTCTAGCCGGAGGAGTAGCACTTCGTTTCCTCTCCCTATCTCTTTTCCGTGGACGCTCCTCAAAAAGATCCCTGTCGCGCCTGACGCCTTCATCGTCGCGCCTGTGGTCTCGACGGCGCTCTCTATCCCAATCCCTATCATCACGGCGGCTGTATCTGTCTTCTCTTTCCCGTGCCCGAAAGTCCCGGCTTGACGAATAAGAATCGGCTTCACTACGACGATATCTATGATGAGGCGAGCGTGATCTCCTTCTCTCTCCTCTATCTCTTCTATCGACCCGATCGACCCGGTCAGCACGCTCACCCCTATCGCGATCTCTTTCGCTTCTATCACCACGATCTCTTCTTTCCGGACGAGAACTCTGCCGAAACACAATTAGTATGAAATGAAATGAAACGAGAAGAGTAGATTCAATTTAATGAACTACTAACATAATAATCGCGAGACTTTCCACTATCTAGACAAAATAAAATATATTAGTCGACTGCAATCCATGATAATATTATGATAGGGAGGAAAAATCAAAACATAATGCAAATGATCAGCCCCATCCATTACCTCTAGAAGTATGAGAATCTCCGTTCATCATGACACACGAAATAACCGAACTGTCGACGGAAGAAGCAAGTCCCTTTCACGCAGCACGATACCAAAGGAGAGAATGAAAAAAAAGGACAGAAAAATTGTCTGCTAAGTAACCGTAAACTGGGAGTAAAAAAGAATGAAGCTTGGAAAGTCGTCGTTGTCGTCGTCGTCGTCGTCGGTGTTTTCGTGGATCAAAAAGTTGAGAGCTTTTTCTTCATAGAGACGGTTCGATGCGCCCTCCGCCCTTCAGTAATGAAGAAAAAGCAAAAGAAAGGGTTTGGGACGTGTCTCAGCCGCGCGTCATCGCTTAATGCGTCTAAACTTTTTTGACGCGTAGAACCGCGAAACCTCGTTAGAATGAAGATCTGACGTCATCTTTTTTGTTTATTTTTGAAAAAAGCCAAATGAGGGAGTGAAAAAAAAAATAATAATATATCTATACAGGAAAAAGAAGACACAAGGAAGAGATGTACCAAGGTGGATTGGAATGAGATAGTGTGATGGAGAGTGGGTGTGAGTGAAGCATTAGTGAGCCATTGGCAATCAACAGAATGGTAGTGTTTACAGAATGGAGGAAGCTCTCTTTGGACCTCGCTGAATTGTCCATCAGTACGACTCTACGCTGTGGGCAGTCCTTTCGGTACGTCAATAATCGCAGTGGATAACTGTGTATATACTTGCGAATGCTGACAGTCAATTAGGTGGAGGATGTCAGGAAGCGATGAATGGAGTTGTGCCTTAAGAGGTCGCATAGTCTCGCTTCGTCAAGACTCCCAATTCTTGCATTATCGTGCGGGAATTCCTTCCCATAATGCTTGCGTCTCCTCTTCTTCACCCACGGTCAAATCACATGGAAAAAAAGATGATGATGATGATGATGATGATGATGACGATACTGAGAAGCTACTCAGGGAGTACTTCGCGCTGGACGTCAATCTCTCGAAACTATACGAAAGATGGTCTGAGGTGGATGAGAACTTCAAAATCAGGGCTCCAAAATTCACCGGCGTGCGCATCTTACGACAAGACACATGGGAGACATTGGTGTCATTCATATGCAGCAGCAACAACAACATCAGTCGCATCTCCCAGATGGTTGAAAAACTGTGTCTGAACTACGGCCCCTTAATCGGTTACTTGAATGACGAGCCATACCACGATTTCCCTCCTCCTGAGAAGCTCGTCGGCAGTAACGTCGAGGTACATCTCAGACAACTCGGTTTCGGTTACCGAGCAAAGTACCTTCATCAGACAGCCCAACAAGTAGTCAATGGGCACGAACCGAACTGGCTCACGAATCTATGTAATACTGAAGGGTCAGAGACTGTTTCGGACGATGTGCCCGCAGCAGGACGTGAAGGCTATCGAAAGGCTCATGATGCCTTGGTTGCACTACATGGAGTTGGGCCAAAGGTGGCGGATTGCGTCTGTCTCATGGGAATGAACTGGTCTGAGGCAGTTCCGGTTGATACACACGGTTGGTAAAGCCAAAGCACAAGAATAAGAAAAGCATAACAAGCATGATTTGCAAATTATTGTTTCTCTTCTTTTCTTTTTCTTCTCTTTCATTTTTTGATCTGAGTACTGATTCTCCTGTCTCCTTGTTTTGCTTTCTTTTTTTCTCCCTTATTTTCCTTTTCACGAGGGAAATCAGTCTGGCAGATCGCCCAAAGAGACTACAAAATAGCCAAGGGAAAAAACAAAAGCCTCAGCCCAACAACCTACGCAGAGATTTCGAATCATTTGCGGACGCTTTGGGGGAAATATGCAGGGTGGGCGCAGAGTGTGTTGTTCACCGCTAACCTGAGGTCATTTCAGGAGCAAGCGGGCAAGAAGGTTAAGGTGAAAAAGGAGAAGCGCGAAGTAACGGTTAAGCGAGAAGGCGACGATATCGTCAAGGTGGAGATTGATGAGAAGAAGGAGGTTGCCGTCTCGGAAATCACAGCGAAGGGAGAAACACTTTCGAAGAGATGTGATCGGAGAGGGCCAATGACAAGATCTTCGAAGAGACGGCGGTCTGAAAACTGAACATTCTGGCGAAGGGCTGGTGGTGGTTCTTCCACGTACAAGGAAACCCAATTACGACGTTACGACGTTCAAAGGTGGTCATTGACAATCATCAACCTCTAAAGTCTGACCAAAACCCAATGAATCGCGAGGAGATTTCTCTCCTACTTGAACCATCATAGTCGACAATGCAATTGAATTACCCATACAAAGCAAGCCGGTCCACTATGTACCACGCTACAGGACTCGTCGGGACTCGTGGGGACGCAATAAGCATCACTAAACGCCCGCTTGCGCGCAATTACAAAACATAGAGGAACAGAGACGAAAAAGAGAAAGGCAGAAAGATATTTGTGCTACTCGATAGCAAAATTGTGAATTACAAACCCCAACGGAACGACGAACAGAATATTCAGATGCAAGGAAAACAAGTTCAATGAGAGACAGGGGGGTCAGCAACGGGGGAACGAGAAGAAAGAGAGTGAGAGAACAACGGGAGTAAGGGGGAGAAAAGAGCATTGCAAATAAACGAGTAGGAGGGGTGAAGAGAAAAGGGGTGTCAGTGTCAGTAGAGAAGAACAAAGCGTTGAAAACAGTCAGCAAATGTTCTTCTTCCGCTCCTACCTTCTTTCCTTCTTCCTTTACTTCCCCCTCTTCCTCCTTCGGCTTTGTGGAGGGAAAAAAACAAAAAACAACAACGCTGCTTCGAAGCACACTCGCACAGGAAATGAAAGCAACCAGAATACTATAATGGAGTGTCAGTTGTTTTCCTTGATGTTCTTGTTGTAATTCGGGGAAGGGTGATGG
>JAGYHZ010000319.1:0-12145 GCA_024244195.1 Ascosphaera aggregata | reverse complement strand
CTATACAAGCAACTTTGGCACCGTATAGTATAGCAAATATCTTTTGTAAACGGGATTATTAAGATCTCCTCCGTTATAAAGAATTAATAAGCAGTGATATTGTTATATCGCGGATGTACCTTCCCTCATGCGCCTGGATTTCGCTTTCTTGTTGAATCATCGATCGCAGATTGTCATCCAGTCTCGTCCTCAAACATTACCTATTCTTACTTCCGTCAATCAAATTATCTCATCTCTATCTCTCATCCTCTCTCACCCTCTTTCTTCACATCATGCTGGACTGCTTTGAGATCGTCACCGCCTCAGGCGTTGTTCTCTGGTCGAAAACATACGCTCCCGTCGGAGCTCATATCATTAACGGCTTAATCAACGACGTCTTCATTGAAGAGAAATTGCGCCTTCAACTGGCAAAGACTGAGCCTGGCTCATCGCCGGCCTATAAAAGAGAAAAGTACACGTTAAAATGGAGACGCGCAAAGAATTTGGGATTGATATTTGTTGTACGTGTGGTTCTGATATCTACTTCTCTCCCCACCCGCGTCGCATATTGTTGTGAGAGGAACTATGAAGAGAGTAACTTCTTATTAATGATGCAAAATGCAGGCTGTATATCATTCTATGCTGCACCTAACATGGGTCGAGCAGCTCCTAGATAACATCATGACCATTTTCCTCGACATATATAAATCCGACCTCACCTCCCCTCACTCAGAAATTATCGAGTATCCTTTCGACAAATACTTTGAGCAACAGATTCGTGAACTCGAATCTGCTTCTCTCAGCAGTAGAGTCCAGAATCATGTGGACTCTAACACCCCTAGACCTGCAGCTGTCGAACAGAAGAAGAGCAATGCTTCAGTTGAAGCCGATAATGGAGGTCCACCACCACCACCACCTGTCCCCGGACTCGTGCCTGTACAGCAGATATCATCTGTTGCACAGGCACACATTCGAGCTCTTTCGTCGCCATCATCCGTCGAGAGCTCACCTACCAGAGCACCGAAACAGTTATTGAGTCCTCCCGGACCGGGTGGTCGCGTATCACGACGGGCTCGGAAAGCAGCTAATTTGGCTAGCAATCACAATTACATGTCGTCTGGAGATGAGGGTGGAAGAAAGGGCAAAGGCGGCAAAGTTGAAACGAAGAAGAAAATGCGGAAATGGGATGTTGACGGTGTTGCTATAGAAGATACTGGTGTTGAGGTTCTGGATTACTCAACTCCGGCTGATTATGATGCACTTTCTGATGACGCCGCTGCTCCCGCTGCTGTTGAGGTCGACGCTTCTTCAGCAGGTATCAAGACGAAGAAGGGACAATATATTCTCAGAGATCTCGGCGATGAAGTCCACTCGATCCTAGACAGAAATAGTGCGAAACAGGATGACTCGTCTGGGTCGTCTGAAAAAGCTACTGGAATGCTGGGCTCAGGTTTCAACGCAGTCAGTGGTTACTTCCGCAATGTTGTAGGCGGACGTACCCTGACACGCTCCGATCTTGATAAACCGCTCCGCGCAATGGAGGACCACCTTATCAACAAGAACGTTGCTCGTGAGGCGACTGTCCGCCTTTGCCAGGATGTTGCAGAGGAGCTCGTGGGGAAGAAGACGGGATCATTCCAATCTATTGAATCTGTTTTACGAGCTGCCATGGAGAAGTCTCTCCGCAAAATCCTGACACCTACAACTTCACTTGACTTGTTACATGAGATACAAGCAGTCACTCAACCATCTAATAGAATGGCGTCACCACGACCATATGTCATCTCAATCGTCGGTGTCAATGGTGTCGGAAAGTCGACTAACCTCAGCAAGATCTGTTTCTTCCTCTTACAAAACAATTACCGCGTCTTGATTGCAGCATGCGATACCTTCCGTTCAGGTGCCGTTGAACAGCTCCGCGTTCACGCACGGAATTTAAAAGAGCTAAGCTCGCGTGAAAACCTCGGCCACGTTGAGCTCTACGAAAAGGGATATGGCAAAGATGCTGCTAATGTCGCAAAGGACGCAGTTTCCTACGCAGCTGTCAACTCTTTCGACGTTGTTCTGATCGATACTGCAGGACGGAGACATAATGATCAGCGCCTAATGTCATCGTTGGAGAAATTCGCAAAGTTCGCTCAGCCTGACAAGATTTTCATGGTTGGCGAGGCGCTCGTGGGAACGGACAGTGTTATGCAAGCGAGGAATTTTAATCAGGCGTTTGGTAAGGACAGGAGTTTGGATGGGTTCATCATCAGCAAGTGTGATACTGTTGGAAATATGGTTGGTACGTTGGTTAGTATGGTTTATGCCACGGGTGTGCCTGTTGTGTTTTTGGGAGTCGGGCAGCATTATGGTGATTTACGAGGCTTGAGCGTCTCTTGGGCTGTTGATTTGCTCATGAAGTGAAGACTACCCAGTGCCAGTCGGTCAACTTCACATGGTGAGAAACCTCGCTCTTATTCTTACGAAACATACCTCCTGATCTTGCTTCTTGAGTATATAATATTACCACCCTTCTTCTCTTTGTTTTTGTTGATTCAAAAGACGTTTATTGACAAAGAGGACTATACAAATCAAATAATTACTGGCCCCGACACAGCCGCAATGTTGAATACACAGGCCAGAAATGAAAATAGGATGAAGATGATCAGGTAACATCACTCAAGAAGAGAATTTCATCATTTGCTCCAACACGTGATTGCATCTTCATATATCCCTCATATCCTGATCAGCCAACAACTCATCGCCTGCTATCCCCCAACCCATCTTCTCTAACTCTCTCACGAAAAAATCTCGTTCATCAGTCAGGGCATGATTCGGTTGGATGGCGAGGACACTTCGATACTCCCTCATATGCCACCAATGGGTGAGTCCCCTAATGGCCTGTTCCATCGGCAGCGAGCGATCGACTTCCGCGTCAACGTCACCTCCAGTCAACCAATCGTCCCGCAACTCAGGTCGACAGTAGAGGTATATAGCGGTTATGATCTTCATATGACTTTGTCTCCATTTGCGACTCGAGTATGGAACTTGCGACTTGAATAATTTCAGAGTATACAACCGCAAATGTGGATCGGGGACTTTCATCCCTTTGCGCAGTATAGCGCTAGATTTGTACTGCACGAGTAAGAGGCATCTATGTGCTTTCTTCTTGGTTATCTTCTGCATAACGCGAAGGAAGTTAATCGCTGAGAAGAAGTTCCGAAACGAACACGTCGTTGCGACTAGAGCATGACCCGGCAAAGCCTCTGTTAATGGTCGGCCCAGTTCATCGACTTCCGGTCGTGGTGTTGAGGTGTTGAATGCTTCCCCTGCCTGTCTGCCTCGTGTGAGGTCGGAAACTCTAGCTTGTGTGTTTGTGCGGCGGAAAATGGGTGGAGGGGCCGCGTCGTCGTCAAGGGTGACTCTTGACGGGTGACTGGGGAGTTTGGCAGCTTCGGGTGGTTGAGCGGAGTTGGCGTGACAGAAGTGGAAGAAACTTAATCCTTCCTTGTCGATATCTTGTGCGACTAATTGATCGACGTCTTGATGAAGGAACATTTTCAGGATCAGGGGCAGATAATTGGAATCGAGTAGCAGCTGTGTAAAGTACTCGAATTTCAGCACATCTGCCGGAAAAGAAACGGTTAATATAAAGTGACAACCCTATACTTTCGGGGCGGTCATGAAGAAGAGTTAGGAACTCACGAGATCGCTTGAACCATTTCGTCA
Organism: Ascosphaera aggregata; assembly: GCA_024244195.1. Lineage (NCBI taxonomy): Eukaryota > Fungi > Ascomycota > Eurotiomycetes > Onygenales > Ascosphaeraceae > Ascosphaera > Ascosphaera aggregata. The sequence continues at coordinate 8,452 of JAGYHZ010000319.1, read as the reverse complement.
AAAGGAATAAAACGCCTGAAATAGCTTTGGTCGTGATTTCTCGTGCTCGGGCGGTGTTCAGATCTTCAACGCCAGCATCATCATTTTGGTTGCCCCGACCATTGCCGGGACCGCTGTGTATGGCTGCCTCCGTGATGTTCGCGAGGACCTCCTTGAGTAAGACGATAACGAGGGATTGCAAATGGGGCATGGCTTTCCTCTGAAGGAATTGTCAGTTGAAGGCTTTTCGACGGTTTGGGAGAACCACAGCACAGCTCTTACGTAGAAGCTCTCGACAGCATTAAGGTACCGCTGGACATCTGGATTATTACTTTCAACCCGCCGCCTCGGTTTCTCGTCCTTTGTTCGCTTCTCCTGCGTGGCGTTGTCTTCTCTCGTGGAAGGAGACGACAGGATATCCTTTTCTTCCTCATCAAACTCAACTACGTTCTTTCCAGCCTTCACATCATCAAGATGCCATCCACGTTCATACTTCATGAACCTCTCCCTTTCATCCCAGAGTTGTTTCGTAGCCCTCGTCATTCTCATCCTGCTCGACAGAATCTGGCCCGCTTCAATGATTGATGCAGGAACATCGGTGTCTTGCCAATCCCTCATGTTAGTCCTCCGCTCGTCTGCTTCTAATCTACCACCTCCTATGATGTTTGTGCGCCCTTCAAACGGAGGATACATGAATGGAAAATGAGGGCTCGTTTGGTAATTCTGCTTCTTCGCAACTTTCCCATTTGACCCCATCGGCGAAGGCGGTGGTGAGGGCGCGGGAGTAGCGATGTGTACAGATTGATGTAGTATTGAACCGTTCGCCCTTGATGCTGGTGTGACAATATCGTTAAAAAGAGGAGAGCTTGCAGCATCACTTGCAAGTGGCTGGATTGGGGGTAGGATGGAGTTTGTCTCCAACTCAAAAGGAACTAAGGGTGGCGGTGGATTGTATGCTGGGTATTTCGATGTGATCTCTTGTCTGAAATGATGATAGTCAAGGGGCGATGTGAGTAGTACTGGGTAGCGACATTCAGCTTCCTCGTCTATTTCATGATCTGGTTCGAGAGCCGTCTTCAATCGAGCTAGAGTGTCCGATCCACCCCAGAATAAAAGTATTGATTTCCAGAGAAGTAATATGAGCTTTTGTAATGGCAGATAAGAGGCCTCCTCCCACCGCAAGTTTGCAATTGTCTCAATTAGGAAAATCAGGGGATTGGGTTCGAGTGCGATAAGTGTATCACGGATAAGTGTTTCTTCAGTGCCTGACGAAGATATCTTGCGCGCAACCTCTATAACCATGTATAAGACAGTCAAGCTAAGGGTGAGCTCCCTATCTCTTGCGACGGCGTAGGCGGCAGCTCCTTCTTCAGTTTGCAGCATTCCATAAGAGGCTTCATATACCTCTTTCTCGTTGATGATAATTGAGTGGAGGCATCGGTATAGTATCTGAATTCCTCCCTCTGAGTGAAAGAGCTTGACGTTCTTTTCCATCCATTCTATCTGCAGCGACTTTGATTTCGGACACTCAGCAATCTCCCTAGCCGTCAACTCCGACTCAGAAGGGTAGTTCGGTGATGCTAACCCGGCAGTGACTCCCCAGACGCCGGTCACAATGTAGCAGAGAGTTCCTAATGCCTCAACCCGTGATAAAAGATCTCGCGATTTCTCCAGATTGGTCAAAGTCTGTTTGATAAATGCTGCTCTGTGGTTGTCTTGTGCGCTCGTCCAAGAAGATGAAGAGGCATTCTGACTGCTTATGTATGTTTCCCACCCATTTTCAAATGCTTCTTTCGTCTCGAGCAGCATCAACCAGTCCTGTTCAGAGTATTGAAACCACTCATTAACCTCCTCTGGAAAAGGCTGACTGTCCGCATATTCAAAATCATACGCAGGTTGATCTAAGCCTTGCCTCTCATGAACAAACCTCCTAAGCTCCAGCAAGCTTAGAGAATCAGTTGGGGACTCGGACGGTTGCTGCACAACTGGTGCAGGCGGCGGTGGCTTCATAGGCGGTAATGGTGGAGGAGGAGCAGACGCTGAATCCCGCCGCAACTCCGGCGGTTGTCGTTGCGGAACGCCATACGTCGAATCGTCATCATTTCTGCGAGATTTTCGCTGCTTGGCAGCTTGCAATTCTTCCTGAAAATCATGCAGCAATTGCTCCTCCGAGAGATTGGCAATGTCTGCACCTGTTTGATCCACTTCATCGGCGTGAACGATGTGATGTTCTGCCAGATCTGGCGATGAAGATTCAAGCATATTATCCATACTGTAGTAGCAGTCTCAAAAGAACCCTCGAATGTAATCTTGGTCTCGGTAGATGATAAAAGGTATATGAGTCTTTCTACGCGAATCTCACAATGCGGCCTCACTGCTAATCACAGGTGCCGTCTATCCTTCTTCTCATGTAGGAGTACCCGCCGCTGTCAATGAAATGAACCAGCCCTCCTCATCTTGCAATTAACGATAACCATCCCAGCCCTCAATCAATAAAGATGCCATCTGGAATTATTCTTGGAGCTGGCGTTGACTTCTATCTTCTCCCACTTTCCTATATGAATATCATCGATGAAGTCGTCATCGCCGTTCTTATCGGCACAAAAAAATAACGGATAAACGATAATCCAGCTCTGTTCGATGATGACGTCACTTGTTATCGCAATCTAGATAAATCGCCACGATCGACGTCGACGACAGATGAAGCCTTGAAACGAAGACAACGCTACGTGCAACTCAGGATACTCGAGGTGTCGTGGAGATGGCATTATTGTTTAACGTCGTCTGCTTGCTTGCTTGCTGTGAGAGTGGCTACTGGTAACTGATCGAAGTCTTTCCAGGGGTATGATAGGAGGCAGGAGGAGCAGAAGGAAGAAAATTACCCTCCCCACTCCCTATAAGGACCATCGTCAGTTAGGAGAGGATAACTACCGGGGTTCCAATATATGTATAAGGCTGGTTTGAGCCGGTATGCTGGTCTATTATCAGAAAATCTACTATTGACGGAGGTGGTTCGGATCTCAATCTTTCATCCTTAGCGTTCGGCTAAAATCAATCCGTCATTCAATCAATAAAATCATTCTTCTGGTTGCGATATCCATCTTGCATCACCATATTGCATGTCGAAAAGGCCAGCTGCTATACTCTTCACAAGGCTTGCGCAGGCAACTATTGCCGAAAGAAAAAAAGAAACCAAAAATCCCTGTCAGACAGGTAGATCGAGTCTTTTTCTCTTTTTTGCATCGGATATCTCTCCGCAATGTCTATCGAGATATCAGTGACTAACTCCTCCGATGACGATCGGTCGATTGAAATTTCGTCTCTCACAGCCATATATCCTGAAATCACGGTTGAGGATGGCGATTCAAGAATTTTCAGACTTCATCTAGAAATACCAGTTTCTCCTGCACAACCTCAGAGAGTCGTATTTCAAAGAACACTCAACAACCTCAGCAACCGCGGCGCCCTCGTTCTGCAAAATGATAATGGTATCGCCATTTCTCATTTTCCACCTCTACAACTTCACATAGACCTACCGGAAGGCTATCCTCTATCAGAGCCTCCCTCGTTCACTATGTTGGATAGTCAACCAGCATGGCTATCTCCCTCACGAAAAGCAGAGCTTATTGCCGATGGACGACGTTTATGGGAAGAATGCGGCAAGGACTTGGTATTATTTACCTACATTGATTATCTTCAGCAGGAAGCAGATAATCTGTTCTCATTATCATCAGATTCAACCGATCCCCTCGTTCTTCCTCTCGAATCACAAGCGTTACTACTAGATTACGACAACATGGAGAAACGTCGGAGATTCGAGCAACAAACGTTCAACTGCGGAGTCTGTCTGGAACCTAAGAAAGGATTAGTGTGTCACAGATTATCCCGTTGTTCACACGTCTTTTGCAGATCTTGTCTACAAGATTTTTACACCGCATGCATAATCGAGGGAGATATCGCCAGCGTTAAGTGTTTAAGCACAGGCTGTGCCAAAGAGTTATCGAAATCACAGCAGGGCAACAAATTCAATAAACTGCGTGATCATGGATTAGGTCCTAGTGAACTCCTGCAGATAGGACTGAGACACAATTTGGTTGAACGATACATTTCTCTCAAGCGCAAAAACAGATTAGAATCAGATCGTCGAACAGTCTACTGCCCTCGAGAATGGTGTCAAGGTGCAGCGAAATCCAAACATCATCCAAAGGTAATCGACATTATGAAAGATAGTAGCTATCTCTTTGAAAAAACCGATGATGATGGTGAAAAAGCGGAGGAAGAAGGAAAAGAAGATACCGACTATACACCCTTTGATCCCAAAGGACCCGATGATCAACTACCTCCCATGTCCGAACGGGTTGCCGTATGTGAAGACTGCGGCTACGCTTTCTGCATTGTATGTCGCAAGGGTTGGCATGGCGAAGCTGCATTTTGCTCTCCACAACGCGAGGCAGAGCTCTCTGCTGCAGAAAAGGCTAATCAGGAGTACATTGAGAAGTACACTTCCCCCTGTCCGACCTGTTCGTCGCGAGCACAAAAGTCGATGGGTTGTAATCATATGATCTGCTTCAAGTGTGGGACACACTTTTGCTATCTCTGCTCGTCGTGGCTGGACCAGCAGAATCCGTATAAGCATTTCAATGATGTACGGAGTAGCTGTCATATGCGGCTTTGGGAGTTGGAGGCTGGAGATGTACCTGCTGAAAATAGAGAAGAAGAAGATCCAGGGGTTGCTACGGTACCCTGGTGAGGATCAAGGTGCTTTCTATGGGAGGAGTGTTGTATATAAGTGTGCATGATTGCAGTGGATTATTATTCCATATTTTCTGTGATGAATACATCTTACATCTATATCCTGTCATGGCCCAGGCCAAGAGATGTATAACTTGTGCAGTAGTCTGCAGACTTGCAAGGACTATTGGTCGTAACATGCTCCATAAGTCCTCAGGTCACCTTTGCTTCGTGCTAAGTGATACATAAGGCAAGACGAATTGATGACCATCAATTTGATGATGTTGATAGTAACCTCCTGAACTCTTTCTTCCCCGAACCATTCTACCTTAATGCTGAGTGTTACGATGGGCGACGCGCCTCTTCGGTGATGATAGAGTTCCTTGAACTCCGTTCATCCCTAGGCACCTCCCTCATTTTGACCCCACTCATTCATTCCTTCCCCACTCTCTCTCCACTCATTTCTTCCTCCCTCATCCTCTCCTCCTTCATATACCCCCTTAACCTCTCCCCCCCGACGAACTAAGCTGCCTAACAAGCAACCACCGACTCGTATCAGGTTGTGAATCATTTTTAACCCCGCTCATGTCTTCGGGCCACTTGTATGATAAGTCATAGTGCAGAATGGTTTGGTCCATATAGTAAATTAGCAACCTATACCGCCTGTAAGGATGTCGTATATTTTCCCAATTATTTTTGATGGCTTCCCCAGGGACGTTGACCCTTTCATTGTCAGGACAATCCAGTTGACTCGCGACGGGCCCTGTCGCAATACCCAGTAACGGCCCGTAAACTCTCTCCGTCCTTCTAGGAAGAACATGGTCGAGTCGCAAAGATGGTCCCTCAGCAGGAACGTCGGTCATTGTAAATATACATACTCTTCCACGCTGGGAGGCTGCAATGACGAGACCGAGTTCAGGGATTTGCTCGTACAAATTGAATCGTTCCCAGTTTCTGCTGATTGCTGGCATACCATTCACTTGGGAGTAAGACGGATTATCATAAGTGGTGCATGGCTGTATTGAAAAAGGACCACGTAAGAGTTTGACCTCCTGCTCCGAAAAGGTTACGATGGGAAAGTTGATATAACAATTGGGAAGGTTGAAGTCATTCTCCCAGTGTACTTTTGCTGGTGTTTTCATTACCAATGGAAGATCAATGAAGTCCGGACAGTAGTGGAAATTGCTGTACTGAGCTAAGTAATTGCGGTAAGTTTCATCGGTTCTGTAATTCTTGCTCCAGTCGACGAAACCACCGTCAGGACCGTTGCCGTCGCCGTCGTTGTCGTCGTCGGCATCACTGAGCTCTTGCTCTGGTTGAATAGAAGCTCCACCTGCATTCTCAACGCCTTCCTGGTAGTCCATCGGCAGATTCGTTCCCAGAAATGGTTCAGGAAAATCCAGGGGTATCTGCCAGAGCTTCTCGATTTTCGGGTCAGGTGGTTTTGGATGCCCTTTGGACACGCGTCCAAGAATGTCATCGACCTCAGGAGGGAAGGGCGTTTCAACATCTTGTGATGAGACACGATGGTACAGTGGCGAGGTAGGTTCGTACAACTCGCAATATGTGGAAGGTTGTTGACCTCCAGGACAAGCGAAGTTCAGCAATGTCTTGGTTCGGAAGCTGCGGGGATCTAAAGCCATGACACCCCATCCTCTTTGACCTCTGTACCTGGTTGGACGTCAGTCAGAGAAATACCCAGAGATTCCTGTACAGGAGGTTCACTCAGGATAGTGAAATTAAGGAACAAAAAAAGAAAGTTGGATCAGCCATACCCTTGCACTACACCGTAATCCCAAAGTTTAGGTGTAGACAGCAGACCTAATTCAATCACTCTCAATGGTTCAAGCGACTGCCATATTCGCCATATGAACAGCATGTTATCAATGTCCAGACTGACCATGAAGTCAGCATGACGGTCCAGGTCGGAATTAAGAAAGGAGACGGATGGTATATTCGTCCGATGTCCTGCATATTCGATCCTTAGATCGACAGAGCGTCGCTCTTCACGACTCATCATTCTAAGTTTATCGAGTTCATCTTGTTCAGCGATATAGGGCCAACCGCGGTCATCTTCGTGTTCGCTGATTGCCTGGGACCTGGCATTAGGACTTTCACTGCCACCCTGTTGTAGGGCAAATGCAAAGACAGTAATGTCGTGACTGTTTGCTGAAACGGCAATGAGTCTTGCATATTTGTGTATAGCGAGACCCCAAGTGCTACAGCCAGTGAACTGCGTGAAGAAGCAATGGATTCTGGAACCGGCACTCCATGGGTCACAAATCTCATCCTCAATGGCTTCAATCTCCTCAATTGTTGATGCTATGGTAGCAACACTATATGCTCCTATATTGCCAGAGTCCGTAGCAAAAAGGAGAATCTCATCTTCTCCCAGGTCTCCTGTCATAAGACGGTTCAGGTTGTGAGGGCCGTGAGGGCTAACGTGACCCCGTGCATCTGGTCTTGCTAGGTCAGGTTCTAGAATGAGCTTTGGTTTAGCTCCGATGTTTGGACCTTGAGGTCGATAGACGTAGATAACATGAGCGGAGCCAACGAAGTATAAGTTGCGATGTTGAGATAAGGTGGTCTACGTAGAGTCAGTGTTATACATCGAACAAAGCTAGATGACGGATCATGGTCTCTCCCACTGCGCTCCGACGCCTTGTTTCAAGAGGAAAAAAAGAAAGACTAATATAATAACTTACCAGATTATTCTTCCATAGCGCGATTGTTGGGAGTTGAAAGAAGTCACTAATCATCAACCACCAACGAAGCTTTAGCTAGCTGAACTCTAGAAGTGACTAAATCACTTTCGCTTGAGAACTGCATACTGTCTCTGATATTCGAGACGTGTCAGAATTGAATAATTGGTACGTATTTAGCTCAAGTCAATCAAAACTGAAGCAGAAGTAACAGCAACAACAACGACGATGGTAATGACAACGAAGGAAGAATTCAGCGTACACGTTGATAAGCGGTTTCGGTAGCGCGCCGTTCACAGTCAATTACCTCTGAGTCTTGGTAGTCTGCTCTCGGGTTCATATGAGGCGGCCAAGGGTGTGCCATTTGTATGAGAAGATTGATACCTGCGGACTGTCAGACAGTCTGCGATGATGATGATGGCGGGGAGCCCATTGCTGGTCCACCCAATCGCAGTCCTTCTGGTTGTGCTAACCAGGCTTAGGCAGATTTACTTACAAGTCCTGACGGTAGTGGTGGTTGTAGTGGTGGTGATGTTGATAAAAGGGTGTACTAGGCAGCTAGGTTGCGGTAGCGGGGCACGCGGGCCTGGAAAAGGGGGCGGCCTGATATCGCCAGTAGACCGGTGCTTGAATGAATTCCAAGATATCGGTTATTGTATTCTGTCGCAAAAGGAAAAAAAAAAGTTATCGTTGGCTAGTTATCTCCCTCGTTATCCGTCAGTAGATGCTTAAGCAAGCAGAAGAATCACTTCATGTCTCTTGTATCCTTTCTAACATCCTTGAAGAACATGATTGGGAGTATGAAGATGAGTAGGATCAATGGGTCTGTATCAAGTTCAGTCAGTCCGGGAAAGCATCGAGTATGTGGATGTTTATTGATATGTACTTGCATATGTAAGTTGTAGTATTCCATCACATCACATTGTATCACCGCAGGTGTTTGAACGTTATGTGTGATAGTACATAGTATAGGATAGGATAGGCTAGGATAGGATAGGATACATAGATAACTTGACTAAATGATGATACGTACTTGTTTT
>JAGYHZ010000318.1:0-12170 GCA_024244195.1 Ascosphaera aggregata | reverse complement strand
ATGATGCCTTACCCGAGCCAACCATTTCTCTCAAGCTTTTAATTTAATCACCCTTCCTTCATTTTTTTTTTCCTTGGAAAATTTCATATGTTTGATACCTCCCAAGACAGGATTATGAAATTGGCTGGCTCGGACTGGCGGCCGTGCGGGAACATCCAACCCGCGGCCCTATGGAAGCGAGGTGACCACGCTATATCATTCGGGGTTAGCTGCCAAACCTCCTCCCGACTTCTAACGACTGATATCAATCCTCATTAACACGAGGGGAAGCTACTGCCCCCCTCACACTGCAGGCTTATTTGTCTGACAGTGGTTGGAACTAGCCAATCTTCGCGGATCATAGAGCTATGTCCGTTGCGATATTCGGCGTGCCAGAAAGAAGTTCTTTTGTGTCCGAAAGAAAGAAAAATAGGGAAGGGAAAAACCAAAATATCAAAGAAAGCTCATTATCCAACTTTTTCGGTTCTTCTTTTCTGATTGTTATCGCAAGGACATACCATGTTGGGATATCATAACTGGAGAGGGAAAAAGGAAGGGGGAAGGGGGCGGGGAGGGCGCTGATAATTCTGCTTCCACTGCTCTAATTTTCTCGTTGTTTTCTGATTTCTCTTGATATCAACTCGGCAAGTCTCTGTGGTCCCACCTCGAGTAGGTTTTCTTCCTCGTATGCAAAACACAGTCTGAGATACCTCTCAGCATCCTGTCCTGGAGTTTTTGATAGTCTTTCACCTTCGCTGGCCTGATCAACCACGCACGCATTACCAGGCGTAAAGAGTAAATTTTCTTCCTTTTCCGCCAGGTCTGCCAGCTGGCCGGCGGAGATCTGGAGTTCATCAGGTAACCTTAGCCATACAAAATATCCGCCCATCAATTGTCCTTCCTTCGGATTGTTATCATGTTGCCAAGGAAGTGTAAAGTGGACACCAATAGGCACCAAGTGGTTTCTGATCCCATCTATCAGCTTTGTGGCTCTTCGCTGGTATGCAGGTCTCAGTGTATCTTCGATATGTTCTAATAGCCACCCTGATGTGAGAAGATGGCACACAAGCGTTGAAGTCCATTGACTTGGTGCACCGCCAGATCTAGATGAACCAGCTTGGCTCACACCCCATGCAAGCTTGGGCATGGCCTCGCAGTAACCCACACGCAATCCGGGGGCAATGATTTTGCTGAATGAACCGTTACTAAGAGAATTTCCAAACTCATCTTGAGGACCGCCATCGAGGTAGCGGTCAACGTCAACCAGCCGAGGGACCCCCTTGCTGACAACCTTTTGTGAATATCGACTAGCTGCGGGCCAGCATAGTAGATCATAAACGTCGTCCGTAATAATCAGAGCATTGTACTTGCGGGCAATTCGCACTAGCCGTTCTCTATGTTCCAGCGTCATAATCTTCCCGGACGGATTGGCAAACGTAGGTACGCCATATATGACATGCGAAAAGATCTTCCTCCAAGGCCGTGGAGACTTGGTGCCAGTGGCGGAGATAATGCTCGCCTGCACTTCAATCTCTGCTTCAGTCCGGGCCTCGACGACTGCCAATCCCCTTTCCAATTCATCTAGGTCAATGCCTCCGGCATCTTCTGGAACAGCCTTCAGCCTTCCCCTAAACCCGGCATCGTCAAAAATGCGACATGCGAGATAATACGTCGGACTGATCATCCATATTGCTTTCGTCAAAGTAGGATCCGTGAAAACATTCAGAGTCGCTGCCAAATTTTGACTCGCCCCTCCAGTGATGACAATACGTTCGCCCGTGACCGGTTTTGCGGGAGCTCCGTAAAATCCGGTAAGCCATTCAGCAATGGCTTCTCGAAGAGGTCTGCTCAGGTCTCGCACACGGTAGCTTAGCAGAGAGACACACTATCAAATCCTCAAATGACGGCCTTCTTCTTTTTTTCTCAAATTGACCCTCTGATTCCTTTCTCCCTTATTTTCTTATTTGGATTTTTTTCCCTTTCATTCCTTGTCTTCAACTTGATAAACTTACCCATGGCCCTCGTCCGGACCGTAACTTAGCGCGGGTATTGAAATTGTCGGATCATTGAGAACCACAGATGCCGCTTCTTGGAGTGCCTTAATAGGATGAAGCGATGGACTCGGATATCCCTTGAAGAGATTAATAGGAGGTTTGTGAGCTTCCATGACGTTTGCAACTCTGTATGCCTTGCTTAATATGGAGCAGAACAAACTATCTCTTTCTTATTCTCGGTACAAAGTAAGATATTGATGTCTGCCGGTATTGAGATATCCATTGCGTAGGTTAAGTAGGCGGCACAGTAGATAAGCGAAAGAGGAACTGCGGTGCCGCAAGCGCATAACTCTGATGATCCCTGAGGCATTGACAAACTGCTTTTTTTTCTTCTACCACTGGTTGGTATACTGGATGTATGAAATCGAATACTGGTGCCTCTATCAGATTAGTTACCTTTGATAATTGATCGGGGTTCACTTCTTCAGTTCCCCCAATCAGATCTCGTACAGATAGTATTGTGCGATCATTGCCGCGAGAAATGGTGCATGTTTCTCCCTGACTATGCTCACTGCCACCCAAGTTGAAAGAATCCGTACTGCGTCCCGTCTCGACCGGCAATCTGAAAGCTATGGTGGGGTGGCGCCAGCACCACGTACCTGCGTCTTGCGATTAATCGAGCATGCTGCGTCTTATCTGCTCACATGAACTTGCATGTCCTGGCCTGGTCTGCAAACCATATCTCCTGAGTACCGCGCATTGCTGGGTATGCACGGGTATCCGAGTATGGTATATCTCCCATCGTCAAGTCATGGGCTCCCTGAAGTTTTCCGCTTTACGATCCATCATGTTCCCGTACTCTTTTTATCCTTTTATCATGTTGCGTTCCTCCCGGGCTCGGCCGTTAATATTTGGTCCGCAGACTCAAGAGCAGTGTGTCAGAATGACTGCTGGACGGCTCCTGCGATTTATCATTATACAGGTGGCAGTAATAGTCAATCAATTGCCATGGTTATCTGACTCTGGGACGAACCTGCGAGCTTGGAAATGTCAATTTGATCAACAATCTTAAAATCATCCATTGAAATGGCTCGAGATACACAAGTGTCGGAACAAAGTTTGTTCCGTTGGACGTTACGAATGTCAAATGCAGTTATGATTATGCGTCATTTTATGTTATTTATTTATTTATTTTTTTTTTTTGTGGCTCAGGCTGCGAAGTACGACAAGTGTGGAAAGGGTTGTGGAAGGGCTGGCACAAGGTGTGGTGGATTGATCGTGAAGGAGTTGATGTTGTTGCTGAAGCGAATTGGCAATGATGAGTGTCATTGAATTCATCTGAGGAGAATATATCTCACAGCCCATCGTCGAGCCTTCTCATCGCAGACCATCAAAATCATGGTTGCACGTTACCCACATATTTACATCGTCGGCGCTCATAGCACTGGCAAGACTACTTTGTTCGAGAGCCTCTCGATGATGGTCGACAGTTATATCAGGACTGCAAACCTTCCGCTCAGTCTATTTACTATTGAAGAACGTGCACGCCTCGTTCACCAAAGCGGAATCTTTTCGCGACAAGATCTCGAGGATAAGAAGATGCGTTCTCATGATCTTCAGCATCTCGTTCAAAAGCTGCAATATGAAGCAGAAGACGAAGTACTTAACACAGCAAAGGCTACAGCAGGGGAACCTTTGCTATTATGCGATCGATCAGGTCTTGATCCTATCGCATATGATCTTCAATATGCGCCTTGCTATGCGGAAACGAAAAGGAGATTGATAGCGACTCCCGCCTGGAGAACAATGAGGGAGAGAATGCGACAGTCCCTCGTAATATTATGTCCAATACAACCGAAGTTCATCAAGGACGATGGTTTGCGATTGATTGAGCAAGACCTGAAGGCTTGGGATTATCTGCATGCCAGGTTCTGCGAGCTGTTGCAGGAGCATAAGATTCCTTACCACATCGTCCCAATGCATCTCATTAATGCTGAAGAGAGAGCACAATACGTTTTCAGGCTGTGGAAGAGCCATTGCGGCCCTACAATCAATACAATATACACCCCAGAAAGCAATGAAAATACCGAAATACCCATAGAAGCATAGTGCCTCGGCATCCCTGACGTCACAAGTTCATACAGCACGGAGAGTTCAGGACTCATGTTTGAAATTGTGGAGCTCGAAAAAATGGACGATCAGCAACTCGCGCATTCCCTCAATACTGTTCCATCTCCTTGACAAAAGCGTCTATCACGCGAAAACGCGTGAGGTCTAGCATGGCGACCGCAAATGATGGATGCGAATGGCTAGGCAGCTAGCTTTGGCGGAAGTTGGAATCTGTCTGTACATCATTCAGCTTGTATTGAAAGAATATCACAGTAATCATATTATTCCGGCATTGATGACCATGTAAGTTCGTAAGGATACAACAATGATGGGGGCGAGGTTGTTTCAAAGGGGTGATGTTGCTGGCTACGTCAGATAAGGACTTCTTATCTTCAATAGAAGCAACTCTGGCCTTACTATGAGTCTTAAGAAGCATTCTGATTGACGGACATGTATCAATCCAACCCCTGCTCCGGGATAAAGACACTCCTGCTTAACGGAACTCCTGGCAAGGCGTGAATAGGCAGGAGGGTCGCTTAGACTGGATCGGCAAATCCACTGTATGCAAATGACGGACAAGTTCTGCAGGAACTTAGCGAGAAGAAAGGTTAAGAGGGAAAGGAAAGTTGAGATGAAATATAAGAATTAAGAGGATATGATACAAAGACAGATAGAAAACTAGAGCAACAACTTCAATTCGCGAGGCGACAGAGCCCGCGATTATGATATGGTACGAACAAAGGGAGTAAGTAAGAGAAAGGGATGACGTGAAAAAATGACTGTATCAAGATAGCAGGTGCAGCAGACGTAGCTTGATCGATCCGAGTCGTTGATCATTACGCCCAAAAAGACTGGTATCTTCGTAGAGCTCGATGAGAACCATAGAATGTACTTCAGATGTCTAGCCAATCTTCAACTTCCTTTCAATATTGGAACTTTCGGGCGACAACCATCTCAAGTCTCCGGTGGAAGATGGTAAACAGTCGAATTTTAGCGTAACGCAAGTTCGATTCTTACTCAAGCAGAGAACTTGCGGGTCAACTTGGCAATGACTGTTGAAGTAGGAAATGTCAGCTTGGTGAACGTAGTTGAAAACAAGAAGAAGAACAAGAAAAGGAGAACCAGAAGCAGAAGCAGAAGAACAGGTTGAAAAGAGAAGAGAAGGAAAAAGAAAAGACTTAGAACCCACCATGCAATCCAACAACAGAGAAGATAAAGCCCAAGCTCAACACCAGAACAACTACAGGATCAACCTTCAAACCAGGACTCTCATCAGTGTACAACTTCAACATGGTCCCGGAACTACCACCAGCACCGGCAGAACGTGTCGAAGATGGGCGCGCATTCTTGATGGACTCCTTATGATCGGCAGCAGCGCGACGGCGGAGTGCTGCTCGTGGTCCACCTGGTGGTGTAGGAGAGGAAGGACGGCTGAGAGATGACGATGAGGCGGCTGGGACGGGGGAGTTGGGCGCCTTGGAATCAGGTCCAGAGTCAGAGACGGGTGAAGAGGCCTGAGTATAGGTGTTAGTATAATATCTTAAACCTCCTTCTCGCTCTTCCTGATCTACAATAAAGCATTCCAGCTATACCAGATTCAGGTGTCTCCTTACCATTTGTAAGATGTGCTAATGAAAAGCAGCGACAGCGAGGAGCGTATGGGAGAAGAGGAAAAACGCGATAAGCAATAACAAAAGACGAAATAAGCTATAACCTGTTATTATACGAGCAAATAGTAACAACCTGCTCTAACCCTCGCTGCTGTCCTAATACTTGAATCCTGTTGCTATTATTTTACTGCTGTAGCTGTAGCTGGGTGCTGTTGATATTGGCTACTTTAACATCCATAAAAGAGGCCACGGTTTTCCACGGGGGCAAAACGGGAATCGAAATGCCAAGACCTGATTTACCCCGGTGGGAAAGGTGAAGGAGAAAAGAGAGAGAGAGAGACGGTACTAAGAGTACACTGTGCATGGGAGGAGTACTAACTACGTATTGTATTGAAGGCAAAGGGAAGGGGAGGAAAAAGAGACTACAGGGCCTATTCTAGCGGGTGATAATAGATGGACTATATATTATTCAAGTGATACTCAACTGAGATACAATTCTCATCATTTTGTGGCTCTAGTGACACTCCTCAAATTACCAAATGTCATCACATCATCAATCCTTTTTGCTCCTGTAAGTAGCATCGTTAATCTCTCAATTCCACACCCCCATCCTCCTGTAGGCGGCAGTCCCCATTCCAAACATTCAAGATATTTCTCATCCATCGTCCTCGTCGCGTTTTCTGAATCTCTCGTACTCAACTGTCTCTGGAGCTTTTTACGTTGCTCCGTAGGTGAATTCTCTTCTTCGTATAGGTTGACAACCTCACGTTTGTCCACAAATAGTTCTGCCCTGGCTGCTACCTTCTGTCCGTTCGTCGTATGGATGAATGATTTGGCGAGTGGAGAGAGACATTCGGGATGGTTCATGATGAATGTAGGACCAACGCATTGCGGCTCCAGATACTCGCTGCATAGTCTGTCGAGGAGACGCGGCAGGGTTGCTTCGTCCGGTAAAGGGATGGATAGATCTTGAAGAAGACCGCGGACGTCGTGAGTAGCATTAGGAGATTCGAGATCAGGTAAACTTCTGCCAATCGCTTTTTCAATCTCCGGGATAAAGTCCAGTCGTTGGAAAGGTTCATCAAACGCATTCGTCGTAGGCGTCAGTGTATTCGCAAGTCCTTCTTCATTCAAACGCTTCATCTCGTGTGATATCCCACGAAACAACTCCTCCGTCATGTTCATTAACGTAGCAAGATCCGCAAACGCTTGGTAGGATTCACAAGTCGTAAACTCCGGATTATGCGTCCTGTCAATGCCTTCATTCCTGAACGACGGCCCAATCTCAAATACCTTATCGAATCCACTAACTATCAACCGCTTCAGCCATAACTCCGGCGCAATGCGAAGAGAAAGTGTCTCCCCTGGAAACTCCGTAGCATGCGTTTTGAATGGTCTGGCGACAGCACCACCAGCTGCTGAGGCGAGGATAGGAGTATTTACTTCCATGAAGGACCGGTTCAGGAAGAATTGACGGATAGTCTGGATTATGGTCGATCGTGCACGTAGAACATCTGCCGCGGTAGGGGATGCAAGCAGTTCCACGTGTCTGTCGTATGCTGTATCTTCTGTTTCCTTGTTCCAAACTGGAATGGTATTCAAACAAGGTGATAGAAGTTGAGGGAGTTTTGTTGCTAGTAATGATAGTTCTCCACGACCTGTTCGATGAGCTTTTCCTGTGATGGCTGTGAAGGGAAAAAGAAAACCATTGTCAGCGACTGTCGCAAGGACCTGTGGACGAGAGAAAAAAGAATATATCGCCTATCAGCACGCACAAAAACTATCTCCTCTCCGTAGAGCATGATAGAATTGTCTGAATTTGGGCCCGTCAATCCCTTGAGATTCTTCAAGCAGCCGTTTATTACAAAGGATTTGTAACTTGCTTCCTTCGTGAAGTATATCGAAAAACATCAATTTGCTGCCAGCCAACCGTGCCGACTGGACTCTGCCTACAATAAGAAGTGAGATTTACAATTAGCACAACTAAGTTCTTTTTCCTCCTTTACCCCATTTCGCTTGTCACCAACAAGGTGGTTCTTCTCCTCGTAGATCTCAATCATACCATGAACGACTACAGTATCCTCGTCTACAGTTTGGTTTGGTTGAAGGGAATCATATTTCTCTGTGAACGCCTTGCAGGTAGTGATGACGGAGTGGGGAGACCGAGATAATCGAGGGTATGGTTGAGCAAATACATTTGTGATATTTTTTATCCTGAGATCTCTCTCTTGCTTCTCTTGACTAGATGATGATACTGAAGATGAGAAGGCCGATGATGATGATGATGATGATGATGATGATGACGAGTAATCCTGCGCAGATTGTGGATTGGAGGCAGGAAATGATGGTGTAGGGGTAGCAGACAGAGATCTAGATATTGATGTCCAGGGGAATGACGAGGGTGATAGATAATGATGGGGGGGTATGCGACTACTATGGAAGCTAAGTTTTTGTCAGCCAATGTCTCTGTATAAGTAAGATCCTTTTGCGACAATACAAAGACTCCTCTTCAATGCAAATCAACAGTACTAATTGATGCTGTCTCGATCAGGCGCCCGAGCAAAAGCCAGGAGCTATCACAATCCGTTCAAGTGCTCAAAGAAAGAGATTTCTTTCCTCAAGCATCATACGCAGCGGTTCTTTAACGTGGAAATATTCATCACAAGAGACGATATATAGAAAGGAGTAAACGGATACCGTGTCTTCTCTTCTCTTACCTCTTGTTTAGGCACCTCCGGCATGTCCACACAACACCGGAGGTAATCATTTTCAGTCGATGCGATGCAATGCGATGTCTAAATGGAGAGTGAGTCAATTGAAGACAAAAGGGCGAATGACTTGATGAATGCGATACAAGTAGGCAAATTGAATTTTCTAAAATCTAATACTGTCTTGCTCTCCCTGATGGAGATGGTGAAGACCTCTGCATTTCTTCCTATTTATATGCGCCACTGTGAGGGGAGAAAAAAAAAAACCTCCCGGATCGCATCGCTTGTTGTTGTCGAGTCTTGGCATCTCCGCGGAGTTCACGGGAGAAAAGTGACGGCAAAAGAGGGAAGAGGTTCAATAACTAACATCATCATCATCATCTTCATCATCCTTCTATCACCAGATACCAACATATCAGCTACCATCGCTCATCAATATCTAATCATGTCGTTCTTATTCGGTGGTCAACCAAAACTCTCTTCTGAAGAGAAGATCTCTCGTGCCGAATTAGAGGTAGAGATGGTCACTGATATGCTTGCCCGGTAATGACTGACTGCCCATTCACGTCCCTTCTTCTATATTCTATAGATATATCCCTGCTAATTAATTGGATATAAAAAAAAGCCTTTCAAACGCTTGCATGAAAAAGTGTATACCTCCAGAATACAGAGAGGGCGACCTAAACAAGGGCGAGTCCGTCTGCCTCGATAGATGCGTCGGCAAATTCTTCGAGACAAACATCAAAGTCACGGAACGGATGCAGGCTCTACAGGGTCAAGCTGCTGGAATTAGGCAGTGATTGGACTGATTTTTGCGAATGCTTTTATGGTTGTCTGGAATATATGGCAATCCCAGCTTTGGTGAAGGGTTCCTCTTTTTGAGACTCTCTCTACCCCTCCCTTCATCCCTCCATCTCCGTCGCATATCTTTGATACCATCCCTTTCTTCGTTCTGTTTTGTCTGGTTGTGAGACTAGAGAGATTGTGTCGGCCAAATCTCTTATTCTCCTGCTTGCACTGCAGGTGTCATACTGCTTGTTCACTGTTGCCTGCTTTCTTCCTTCATCCGTCGCAATCTAAAGTGGCATCAGTTGTTACTTCTTCGCCGTCTCATTCTCTTCTCAATTGAGACGATTCAACCGATGCTTCACTCTGTCTCGGCATCTAATACACTTTTGTTATGTACATACTACTGAAAAGAAAAAAAGATCTGTCTCATTGTATCATTTTTGCCATTTTGATTTCTTGTATTGAAGAGACAAGAGGAAAAGATGTTTGACCATATTAGAAAAGAGACGATGAAGCAGTGCAAAGAAAGATAACGAGATCACAAGAGAAAAGGAATTCGATATGCAATTTCGTGATCAATGCAAACCCATATAACCCAAACGCCACAGATCCCAGCAATGTAAATAAGGGGACAAACAAATAGGCAGTGAAAAAGGAGAGGAACTGAAGATAGATAGCAAACCCGAGAAAAGACACCCCGTACAAGACAAAAGAGCAGCCTGCACCGCTCATTCTTACCATCTTTCTATATAATCAGCTTCCTGATCAAATTGGGATTGCATTCCTTCGGGCAATAAGGACACTTGAACATCCCTCCTTTACCCAACATCTCCGTCGCTTGCAAGCTCAGCACATGCCCGCAGGGCAACAGTGCTGGAGGATTGTCTATCGTCGTGGCATCTTTCATGACTGGACAGATGAAGATAGGATGGAATCGATACATTTTAGGAAGGGGAACGTCAGACTATTTCGGATGATATTAGCCAGATCCAAGTCTCAAAACAAAAAGATGTACCAAGCAAAATAAATAAAAATAAAAATCCTTCCGCCGCCACAACCCCTTTTTGCTTCTGAATGACTTACCATAATTCTATTAGGTCTGCTATCAAGCGAACTCGTCTTCGCCGTGACTACCTGCGCCTTCTGAAAAGTCGACAAACTGAGTATGCCGGCTGTAGCGGCTATATATAACGGTGATTCCGCAGATAGTCCTAGAACCGAACAGTATTCGCGCGTGAATGATTGAGTAGTCTCGTCCCAGAGCAACTGGTTGTTGAATTTAGATGCGTACGGGGAGTCCGCAATGTTCATTGAAAACGGTATAGCACCGACGAGTTCCTTTATTTCTTGAGAATGTAGAGCGGCGTAATGATGGAAGTTCTCGCGGGCGAAACGTATGGCTGCGATGCTTCTTTGCATGACGGAAACGTCATCTCCATCTTCTTCGCCGTCGCAATCGCAATCGCAGTTGTTATCTGACTGAAGCGCCGTCTCCTTCGCCTTCTTGCTGCTTCCTTGGAAGAGATACAAGAATTGTAATCTGCAAAGTTCAAATGCAAGATTACTGCCTTTCTTCTCCAGGACTTTCTTATGTTGATCTGTCCATTGTATTGCGGGCGCTAAATTGTGTTTCCTGAATTCCTCGAGAATCTTGTACATCCGTATGAAGTCTTCCCTCACCTCATCCGAAGAGACAGTGTGCGATCCGCATGTCCCTTCGGTCGTACTAGAGTATTCATTGCACGGAGCATCAGTAAGTTCAATGTCATCATCATCGATAGACATTGGGAATTCAGCAGAGCTGCCTGGAATGGTGAGGTGCTGCTGCTGCTGCTGCTGCTGCTGGCATTCTTGTTGCTCCTTTGCCTCCTGTTCCTGTTCTTTCACAAAGGTATCTGCGACATCGAATCTTCCTTCTCGCAGAAAGTGCATCGTGATGGCCTTGTTGAGAAGGTCCCTGTGCCGTGTGAATGATTCATCTTTGTTCTGAAGGGATGAGACATCGGTGTGTTTGAAAAGCTGTACAAAGTTTCGAGGGAATATATCGTCAGCATGCTTGTCTGAATGTTCAATTGAAGGTGGTCAAGAGGTTGGGTAGCAGCTTGAAACTCTCCATCATCACATATCTTCTTTGCGCACCTTATCAAGCTGTTTCGAGTACTGCTCGTGCAGTCTTGAGGTCGTCTTGATGTGTCTCCGTAGAGAACCGAAGGTTTTAGAGACGGGATCCTGGATTCGCCTGAGACTCTCGGTTGCGGTTGAAGGATCTGGATATCAGACAAAAGAAAAAGGCCATTCAGTATGTCAGTCATAGACTTAGAATGAATCAATCTCCTCGTGATTATTGGGACCTAGTTACCGGCAGCTATGCTATCTCTTGCCTGAGTTAACAATTCAATGATAGAATCGACGCATTCAATGTTCTTTCCTGACTCCTTCAACTTCCGAAGCTCTTCGTGGTGCTCCAGAAGCGCATCCATTTTGGCATACTAGAGCTGTCGATGATACTGGCGATATTGACTGGAGCTGTCTCTGGCCTCTGCTGATGTGACAAGAAGGTGAAGCGAGCTTTTGCTCAGTCTGGTCATTTGATTGCTTTCGTCCGGATAATCGTATCACTGGTTTTCATTCGAGTACTGCTGTGGTTGAACTCAGCTCAATGACGCCAAAGGGGAGGTATCTGGATATTGGACCCTGCCGAGTTGGAGATATCACCGATGCTGCTGAGGATGATGAGAATGAATGTGATGGATGAGTTGTGATGGTGGTGAGTTTCTTCCTGGCCGTGTTCTAACGGTCATTTCCTTCACGACGGGTATTCGGTCACATACAGAAAGTCACCGCACAAGGCAGACACACTCCCCGTCTTTCTATATGTCAGTTCATTCGTATATATCCCTCTTTTCCAACAAGTATATCACCAGACTATAGCCCAGTGGGGTCGCAGGCTGACTGACCTGACAGAAACATTCCCCCCTCCG
>JAGYHZ010000317.1:0-12174 GCA_024244195.1 Ascosphaera aggregata | reverse complement strand
GTAATGAGAAGCAGCAGGGAGAGATAGGTTGAGGACAGTTTCGCGCGATTGATACGACGTCTGCTCATTTGTATTGCTGATCATCATCCATATTCCCTTCGTTGCACTGCTCTCATCTGCATCTCTTTCTCTCGACTACCGACGTATTCAGCAAATACAGAACAATTCCGTCATGGCCAGCGAAGATAAGAAAGCCCAGCCCCGCACCATCGAGCTAGGATCTGTCCTTGTCATCGGGGGTTGTGGATTTGTAGGCACGCATATTGTCGACCAACTGCTCAACTTCCCTTCTGAAGATCCGTCTCTTGCGCGTCAGCCAGTGCGCGATGCGACAGGAAAGCCAGACCCGCGATTCCAGGTGCCCAATCTCCGTGGGAGATATCCAACTTACAAGAATACCAAAGTCTCTGTTCTCGATTTGAAAACAACGAATAATCGTCTGCCTGGCGCGGATTATTATGAAGGAGACATCATGAGCGAGGACTCCCTCATGGAGATCTTCAAGAAAGTGAAGCCTGATGTCGTTATTCACACGGTGTCTCCGTCTATGCTGGAAGGGAACAAGGAAATGCTGTACCGTGTCAACATCGACGGGACTAGGAATCTCTTGCACGTCGCAGGTGGTGAGGTCGGTGACTGGGGTGGTATCTGCAAGGCATTCGTCTACACCAGCTCGTCGTCTGTTGTTCACGATACGAAGAGCGATCTCATCAACGCCGATGAGAGATGGCCATATGTGACTGGCGCGTTACAGGAGGAATACTACACGGAAACCAAGGTAAGAATGAAGAAAAAAAGAAGGAAAGAACGCAAGAAAACATGTAGACATAAAAAGATATCGGCTTTGTGCGTTGTGCTGGCTGAATCAGTCTCAGCTAATCTATTCGCTTAACAGGCCCTTGGAGAACAAGTTGTCCTTCTCTACAATGAGCAATCTCCAAGCAAGATGCTTACTTGTGCCGTACGCCCAGCTGGCATATTCGGCGAGCGTGACACTACAATCACCCGCAAGTTGCTTGAACATGGCAGCACAGCATCTTCCTTCGTCCTCAAGATGCAGCTCGGTGAGAATAATAATCTCTTCGACTTCACCTACGTTGGCAACGTAGCACTTTGCCATTTGCTCGCTGCTGAGGCTCTTCTCGCCACTAAACTTCGAGAGGAACAGGGCCTCGCCAAGCCCTTCGATTACGAGCGCGTCGATGGTGAAGCGTTCAACGTCACTAATGACACCCCGATATACTTTTGGAATATGGCACATGCGGTCTGGGCATTGATTGGCCGCTATGTTGAGCCCTCTGAGGCTTGGGCCCTTCCTGAGAAACTCATGCTCGTCGTTGGCGGTATTTTAGAGCAAGTGTTTGGTTTGTTCGGAAAGCAGCCAAAGTTGAAGAGACGAGAGGTCAGGTACTCCTGCATGACGAGGTACTACTCATGCGACAAGGCAAAGTCGAGGTTGAAGTACGCGCCAGTTGTCACGGTGGACGAAGGTGCGAGACGGGCAGTCGGCTATGCATTGGAGCAGGATGCCAGTTTGGCGGCCAAGAAGGCAGAGTAGCCGGTCGACGAGATGAGCGGTTGCTTTCACTATGTCAGTTTAGTACGCCGAACAACGCTCTGCATTTTGGTTGTACACTGAGTCGTATAACTGATTTCAGACATGCTGAACTCTTTACACGTATATACGAAATAGTAACTACTGTAATCGATTGGATCTTAACACGCTTCTTACCGTGCGCGGGCACATCATATCCATTGATGATTGAGTGAATGCAACCTGGCAACCCTCTTCATACCCAGACCCAAGAACAATTCATGACAAAACCAGGCAGCAAGACCAGGAAATAAGACAGATATAAGTATCTCAATGTGCATACTCAGGTTTCGAAGTCATTTCCCTTCTGTTACATCGTCTATCTGCAAAAATAATGGTCAAGAGAAAGGAGAAGGAGAGAGTTGGACTAACGAATCCATTGCTGAGAGACAATTTGATGAAACAATATAATGAAGCAAAGAGAAATAAGATATGTGGATATGTGTAAATGCTACTTAAGAGCTGATTGAAAAAGGGGATCGCTGAGAAGGAAGAAGACGACAAGAGAATTTTGTTAGAGAGGTTGGAAGAACAATGCACACAACTGAGGTTTGTAAATAACGATCAATCTGCTGGATGCTGTTGAAAGAGGTGGTACAATGATAGCGACCAGATAGGTAGGTCAGCGAAGGACGAGTGGCCTTTGTGATTGACCATACAACGGTTGGTTGTATTGGTGTGAAGTCCGAAAGTTGACAATGAGAGCAGATATGCTGATGAGACAGGATGAAATTGCACAGTGCCGAATCGCAAAAACAGAATGGACAAAAGACATTGACAAAAGACATTCACAATTAAGCAGGTTGCAAAGACAAAAAAATCTGCTCCAAAAGATGTGTTCAGGAGCAAGTAATAATATGGTGGTCACCCAAGGTAGTAGTCGATGATGGGGCGATGTAAATTCAGTTCCGGCCAGGCCTTCACGGCTACCAATCCGGCCATTGAGTTGTCTCCCCCTCAGCACTCGTAACAATATGACTGCTGCTTGGTCTCGACTCAGACATATCAGTCGTTGAAGCTGATCTGGGCGTCGCGGCATGTTCGGCATGACCCTCCTGGTCATTCACTACGCCCATTGCGGAAGGATGACGTGGCCTAGTAGCCTTGGGAGTTTTCTCTTTATCGTAGTCAGGCAACGATGAAGAAGAATCTGGAGATCGCCTTAAAGTAGGTGGAGTACTCTTTTCCGCTCTAGGGGATGAGTATTCTGGATGTGCAGCTTGCGGTGGGGAAGTCGGAGTCGATATTTGAAATGTTGGAGTAAGAAATGCTTTCTCGAGCCCACCAGGCATTGACTGGCGTCCATCATCCCGCACCTCCACTTCCTCGAGCTCGTCGTGCTCATGCAGTGGAGCGAGCTTTTCCTCGACAATTGCCAGTCTTTCGATGTTACTTTCAAGACTAGTACCCGTTGTGCCAGTGACTGTGCGTGTCAATGGGGTTGTCTGGCCATCCGCACCTGACTGCGACTCCGCGTGCTCATCTCCAGCGCTGACGACGCTACCGTGGCTATTCGTCCTCAGCATCTGAACACCAAGCTTTGAGCTTGGTCTATGAGTACTATGAAGGCGCTGAGGGCTTGCGCTGTTCGACTCGAAATTGCCCTTAGCATTAGTTGACTCCTTATCTTCCTCATCACCTAAGTCAGCATCAGCTGTAGTGTCAACTGGAGGATTTTTCTTCACATCCCGCGGTGGTTTGAAAGTATCAATGATGGGAAGTTTCTTGTTGAGAATATCCACACCGCTCGCGCTCGATGCTGGACTTGAAGAATTTATTGAAGGACTTTGCTGAGCAGGCGTACGATTCTGGCATAAAGCATGATGGATGAGACCCCCTGGTGATCTGCCCTGCTCCATGCTCAGGGCAGAATGGACGTGCTGAGCTAGTCCCAGGCCACTAACACTAGAAGCATTGCTCCAATCATCCGTGTTGCGGCGTGGAATATTGACGGCTCCAGTAATTGCACTCTCATCGGACTTCGATGGCTCCATGTCGGTGAAGTAACCATAACTACTTCTGCTCCCTATTGAATCGGCGCGGCCAATGCCACGCGAGCTCGTGGCAGGGTTTGTTGAGGAGCATGCTGAACTTGGTGGATCATCGCTTTGTAAAATTACTTGTCGCAACGCCGGTGACTGAAGCGGAGGTGGTGGAGCGTAGTCGAGGTCCTTTGGAGGAGGTTTCCAATGACAGAGCTTGCTGAGGGTATCAATGAACTTCGCCAAGGTAGGGGGTTTCTCAATTAAGGCATCAAAGTTATGAGTCTCAGGGAATTCCTTGAGATAGCCTGTCACAGCAACGATAGGCGTATATGTATTAACGCTCTTGGTCTCGCGGATCATGCGGGCGACGTCGTAGCCATTAATTTGTGGCAATTTGAATTCGGTCATGATGACGTCAAATTGAACTTCGCTAAGCGCATAACGCATAGCTTCAGATCCATTTATGGCAGTGATGATGCGGCACCGTAACTTCTCAAATAATCGTTCCATGACTATCCTCGATACGGGGTGATCTTCGCATATGAGCACGTCAAGAGAGCGGAAGTAAGGTCCCGAGTCGAGATTGAACTGTGACATGCGCCTCGAGCTTTGTCGTCTACGCTGAACCTTAAGCAACGCCTTGGCGCGGGGATCCTCGTTATCTGATGATGATGGCGAAACGTCGAATAGTTGACTGCGCCTCTTGTGATGGCCTCTAGGGTAGGGCGTTTCTTTGAGCGTTGATGGCATTTCTCCTTCCTGAGAAGTAAGTGTATGAGAGCGAGACCTTGTTGTGGCTGCACTAGCAATATTTTTGAACGGGTCAGGGTTCAATTTCTCAGTTGATGGCGTCGTGATATTCGTATGTCTGACGGAAGAAGGACTTGCGATAGCAGACTGCGGTATTTTGTGGTTCGATGGCAGACGGGGCGGGTCCTGAGAAGAATTACTTCCCTGTCCTGAGAAGCCAGAGTACGCAGTCTGACTGCTAGACAGTTTTCGCCTATCATGGTTTCCAGTACTGAATTGCACATAAAGCGGCGACGACGGCTGCGAAGGCCGACTTGGCGATGCAGACGTCGCCTGGCTATGAGCGGAAGGAGACGTGGAACGTTTATTCTTTGATATGGTTCGCTTCAGTGACCCTGATAAGAGGGGACTTCCTTCGACCGAGGGCGGTCCAATAGGGGGATTCGTAGCATTGGAGTATTGACGTTGCTGGGTTTGCAGTGCCTCCTGCTTCAGTTTCTGAATAACATCCTTGTTCGCTTTCTCGAGAACGGGAAGGTTCTTGAAAGTAAAACTACCGAAGTCATCTCCGACTCCAGCTTCGCTGTGCCGCCGATTCTGTCTGTCACGAACGTGTGGTGGAATAGACAATGGTAGGAGACCGCGTTTGTTCGTTCCCTGAGCACACTTGATTTTGGTTAAAGCATCGTGTGGACGGTCCTGATAGTCGGCAGCTGAAGGAGGTGGCGAGCCGCTATCTTCAAGTTCGTCCTGGAATGATTGCAACGTCGCTCCGCGAGCGTCAAAATACTCGGTATCCTCCGGATTTTCAGGAGCAGGGGTGAATTGAGCCTTGTCTTCCAGCAAAGTAGTCCAAATGATTTCTGAGAACCAGGAATGTGCACGAACTTCTTCCCCACCGTTTTTGTAAATGTCATCCTTGTTAGAGCCGAGACGTTCCTTCGGATTGGTAGTCATAAGTTTGTTCATAAGGTCTTTAGCCTCTGGTGTGACCATCTCATCAGCTTCTGCAGGCCAATGGATATTTCGATTCAAGATGTTGTCGAAGACCTCATCAGGAGTATCGGCGTTGAAGGGAGGATACCCGAACAAGAATTCAAACAGAATGCAGCCTAACGACCACCAGTCACACATTTCATCTTGTCCCGAACCCTTAATAGTTTCCGGCGCAAGATAGTCGGGTGTTCCAACGAATCCACGGCCATGGTCAGCTGCATCAAAAAGAGCCATGGGCGGAGGGACCATTGTCGAGTTCCGTGGTGGAGTGCCATACTGACCGCTAGCAGCAGATGACGAATGACTGGTCGAATGATGTAAGGGCAAAACCTTAGGTGATTCGCAGGTCTCGCTGTACATGTCATCGTCAAGAACATGAACAGGTGGCATTGGATTTATCATGTTATAAGGCGAGTTTTCCTCCAAATGAGTCAATGACGAATTCCTAAACACAAAGCTGAGCGATTCGCTGCCAACAGAATCACTTCTATGTCCCGAGCTTCTCCGTGGTCGTTCAATGTGCACCGGCTGAGTTTCACGGTTTAGTGCAAAGTAGGACGGCGTGGGCAGGCTTGTTGATGACTCGTGGACGGGAGCAACGCCAGGTGTGGACGTCGGGCTTTGGGAAACTTGCAAATCCACACTTGCCGACCTTGAGCTCGTGGTCGATATCGAAGGTCTCATGAAAGGTCCCTGCCGAAGTAGATCTGGCGCAGAATGATTTCCGCTCTTGATGATTCGCTTTTGTCGACCAACAAGACCCATTCGAGAAAGACCAAAATCAGTCAGCTTCAGGTGGCCCTTCTGATCGATAAGGAGGTTGTCGGGCTTCAAGTCACGATGCACAATGCCCCGATCATGCAGATGTTCAACACCAAGCACTACTTCTGCTATATATTTCTTCGCCCAATCTTCAGGTAATCCGCCTAGAGTCTTCACAAGAGAGGCACAGTCACCTCCATTCAGGTATTCCATCACCAAGTATAAGTACTCCTTGCTCGAGAAAGTCCAGTATAGTTTAGCGACGAATTCTGATTCCCCTTGCCACATCATGATCGCACGCTCGGCTTTGACATTTGAAATCTGGTTTTTGGCAACCATATCAGCTTTCTTGAGGACCTTGATTGCAAAGTACTCTCCAGTAGATTTCTTCCTGGACAGATATACGCTGCCAAAAGCACCTTTACTAATAGGTTTAATGATTTCAAAGTCCTTGATTGATGGTGCCACAGCCTTCTGAGGAGGATAATTGGAAGCCGCAAGACGTGGAGAGATAGGTACCGATCTCGCAAAATCAGGAGATGCGACTGAAGAAGATTGCCGCCGATGATGAGCAGATGAGAAAGAATGAGAATGTGATTGTGAACCACCAGTCTCACCTCCATTTCGTTCCTGCGATGTGCTCAGTCCATGCTGGCCTTGGTGTCCGTACTGCGATCCAGACATCGTGTCGAGATTTGGTAGCAGTGGCGAGGACATGGTAGGAGAAGGCAGGCTCTCACCGATCGACAACCTTGGCTTCGAAATAAGGGGCGAATGCGGGACTGTGCGACCAGGGGACTCACGTCTGGGCGACGATGAAGATATCAGACCAGGGAGCTTGATGCTCTGTCTCTTCTCTCTTCGATGGCTGGTGGATCGGCCTAGACTTATGCTCCCACTTGGGTGATGCGAACTGTTCACGCTACCTTCAGATTGCTCCGGAGATTGAGCGAGACGTGCAGCAGCAATTGCAGAGGACAAGGCGCTAGAATGGCTTGTATGGTCATGAAGTGAATTCAAATTCGCACTGTTGCGATTGCTGTTGCAACCACTACTGCCCTGCCCACTACTCATGCTGGTGGGTCCGGCAATATTTGCATTCGGCGGTAGTGTGGTGGCTGCAGTTGCGGCAGGTAGTGAGCTCGTCATGTTGAGGAGAGCATCTGCTGGAATGGTTCCTGGAGAGGCGTCAAGACCGTTGAAGATCGATCGCCTTGAGTTACGGAACTGTGAATTCGACATGCCCAAGGTGAACCCAGCACTCATGATTGGCTGAGACCTCGGGGTGGAGTATTCGAAGGGGCTAGGGGAGCGGCGGCACGATACTGCAGAGGGAGGTCTTCCACCTCGGTCAGATTCATATGCTTGTTCTGAGAGAAAGACAGGCCTTGAAGTAGGCTGAGGCGCAGCAATACTGTGAGCCAATGAAGGGGCAGAGGCCATCCCCACGGAGAGCGAGTTTGAATGGGATCTCATTCCTGATATTGACGATGGGACAGAAGTTGGTGCCTGAGATATGGGTGGTGGCAGTGAGCCAGCCGCGGATATTGGCCGTTCAAAATGTGCCGGTGATCTTGATTTGTTGAATGATGAGATCTGCGATAGCCGAGATTGCGAGGAGACAGGCCGTGACACTGGCCTCTCAACAATCGATCTCTGATCATCAGCAACAGGATATCCCACCGTGGTTTCCATACTCCCTTTCCCAAAAGCTTCACCAGTGTTGCACTCATACATGCTTTCTGCATCCGTCGGAGTCCGCCCTTCTGACCCAGGAATCTTCCACTGAGCCCTCCACTCTTGTTCACCCTTGGCCCTCTCATCATACTCACTACCAGCCTGGCTTCCCCTACCGCTCTCACTGCTAGCCTCACTGGAGTCACTCAATTCACCTGCAGCAATCTTTTCAGCTTTTTGCACGGCAGCCGTGATACACTGCTCAATCAGCACCGCAAACTCGACTCTGATCCGCTCTGCATACTCAATTATCCGTCGGTGTCGTCTAACAGCATCAACTTTCGCACGGGCAGCTTGTTCAGTATCATTTGCCAACTCAGCCAGCCCTGCCTCTTGCTCAAGAGTATTCGAACTGGGAGACTGCCACTGCATCACCTGCGCAATCCGAGAATCTGATTGTGGAGAATCGGTCCTGAAGTGAAACTCTTCGCCTGGCTCCCAAGTCCTCGGTTCCTTCAGGGTCGGAACGTTGATCTCCAGCGCCGTATCACAGAGATCCAGTATCAATTCCACAATACGGGTAAGCGGCCGACGTGGAGCGAAAGAGGAGCGAGATTTAGAATCAGTACGCAACGTAGGACGCCGCGACCTTGACCGCGAAGGGTCTCTAGAACTGGCAGGCGTTACAGACGTTGAGTTTGATTCTGAGCCAGATGGCAATGTACCAATTGGTAAGCCCTTGTACTCCGCCTGCTTGATAAAGGCATGCGAAGAACCCGGACCGGTATCTGAGCCTGATCCTGCTGATTCCCAACCTAGACCTGCAGAGCCTGATCCAGAGCCTGTGGAAGGCGAGCTCCCAGATGCGGCATCAGCCGTAGCTACAGCTACGCCACCTTCGCCTTTTGTGCTGGTCATCGTGACATCAGCTGGTCGAGCACCCCTCGCCTCAAGGGCGTCCAGCACCTTGACGATTGAGCGCCTGTGTTCGCCCAGGGACTCATGCGCGATCTGGACTTCCATTTCGGCCTTGTGCTCTGTGATACAAAGCTCGCTATGCTTCTCAAACCACCAGGGTGTTATCTGGCGTTCACAGATGCGGCAGAGGACCGGCATTGGAGGTGGATGATGAGCTGGATCACGCCCCCCTGCTTCAGCTAACATGGTTAGATAATTAGCCAGAACCTCCGCACCAACACCAAGGGATTCGACAAGGATGGGTGGAAGGTCAATTGTGATCTCTCGCGGCCTAACAGGCGGGCGAAGCATCCACATTGTCTGTAGGGAAAAGTGAGTCAGTGTTTCGCAAGTTACACGGGGAGAGGATGCTATAGTTATATACTAACATGACTTTCCTGTCCCGTGAAGCGATCGAAGACCATAATGCCTTGTCCTTCTAGTTGGAGGATATTTTCACTCCGTTCCTCTTTCTCCGTGCTCTCGCTTTCCCCATCCGCATCTTTGTTGTCCCCCAATTTCTCTTCTTGATCTCCACTTCCAACATTTCGCTTTCTTTTCTCTTCAACCTCATTTTCCTCACCCAAACTTTCCTCCCTCCAGAATACACTCAGTGGGCCTAATCTCACCCAGACTCTGACCATCTGACTCCGACTATCATCCCTCCTCAACTCCTCAACCGCCCTGTCAAACACCTCCTTATCGCCCACAAGTATATCTTTAACATCGCAACCTTCAATTCCCTTGGTCAGTGTACCAATGATCCGCGTCCATGACGGACTGACCCACTTCACTCGTCCATCCAAACCTAGGTCAAGGATGACATTGCGCGTATGCTCAGCAGCTTCGCGTAGGTCTTCACGTTCAGCGCGGATGTTCTCGCTGAAGGAGCGGATGTTCGGAGGGCGACTTGACGCTGCCGTTGTGGTGATGGAGGTTCTGGCGGCGGCTACGCTTGAAGACTGAAGGTGGGAAGCACTTGGCCGAAAAGGTGGGGATGTAAATGCTGTCGATGAGGAAGATCTAGGACGGTCGGTGAAGAGAGGTTGAGGTGGGTTTTCTAGTGATAAGGCTTCCTGAGATAAGGCCGGTAACTGTGATTGTGGCTGCGGTGGCTGCTGCTGCTGATTCTGTAACTGTGATTGTGATTGTCCGGGCGTAATATGAGAGGAGACTAGCGATTGTGAAGATCGCGTCCGGCTCAATGAACCTATAGATTTCAGCTCTGCTTGTGGTTTTGGTACATCTTGACTGTCGTCCTCCTGTGTCGAGTTTGGAGGGATGTTAAGCGAAGACTGTGGCACTGGAGAATCTAAATTCCCTCCATTCCTCACCGGCCCATTGTTTCCCTCTGGCCCTAAATTTAGGTTCGATATTGCGTTACCCATTTCATTGACATTATCATTCTCACTTTCCTCGCCAATCCGAGCCATCCGCAATGGACTTCCTAACGACTCTGACTGCTGTTCCTCCCGTGAGGTTGACAGCAGAGGTGATTGCTTTCGTGGCTGTTGCTGTACTTGTTGTGGTTGTTGCTGCTGCTTCTGCTGCTGAACCTGTGGCTGATAACGCTGTTGCGAATGAAGTTGAGGTGAAAGCGGTGGAGCATTGAAGTTTCCGGGTGACGGCGTGGAAGAAGAGTAAATGTATTCAGAAGACGAGGCAATCATTTTTCCCGCCGTTGCATCGCTGTCACCTGGACATTTCCGCGTCGTTGCCTCATTGGGTTCGGACCCTCTCGTGTCGCCGGTAATAGCATCAGTAGTAGTAATAGTAGTGACAGCGGCAGAATGAGTCACGTCAGGGTTGTCTTGTTGGTGATCGGATTGCGCACGAACACGCTGATGCTGCTGCCGCGAGTCGTGATGTAATTGAGAAAGACATCGTGATGGTGACGGCGATCGGCATTGAGAAGCTGATTTTGGATATGGACTTGACTGGAGTTTTGTGGACTCAAGTGAAGGCTGAGGGTCTGGATTAAAGGTATCACGGTTCGCCATGCTTAGGTCTCATCCACGGAACAAAAAAACAAATGGACAGCGAATGAGAGCAAGCGACCGGTAAGTCGTATCGAATCAGTCAGTTCGATACTTCAATTAAATAAAACCCGGACAGACGGAACTTCAACCGAGTCTGGGTGACACAGATTGGAGACTGCCAGTGAACAGACAGACAGCACAGTATTCCACACGTCGGTGGGTGGGGTATGCCGGAGAGTCATTGACTTTGAAGATGGGAATACATAGGATATTGAAGTGAAGAAAGTCCGTTGTGTGTCTGCCTGTCTGTCTCTGTCTGAACTCCGTATGTCGTAGCCAGGAGATATGTCAATTCTCCTCCCCTTGTCGTCTCAGCAGTAGCGCGCGTGCTCACGAGTTGTCCAAGCCCTCAATGGACGATAGATCTTGTCCCTAACTCAAATGATCGAGATGATCAGACTGCTCTTTTTCGAAAAGTCTCCGAGATAGTTCTTGGGCTCAAACAATACCCAGAAAAGACCAACGATATCTCATGAAGGACAAGTTATCAAGCGATACGTCGATAACGGTGATGACGGTTAAAACAAAAAAAATACAGGGAAAAAAATGAAGAAAAATGAAAAGAAAGACAACCGATTTCGGATTAATGCGTGATATGCAACATGTGCAGCATCTAGACTGGGTAGAAGAGGGTCAATATCCGATGTATTCGTCGCCGTTGTCGTTGTCGTTGTCGTTGCTCCTGTTGTTGTCTTGCCGTCGTCTTGTCGTTCGTCGGGTTGAACAGCACAGCACAGCTCAGCTAAGCGCAGCGTACAGAACAGCACAGCAATGCAAAACGAGGCAAAGCGAGGAGGCAGCAAGATAGAGCACCCAGCACGGATATAGCACGAGTCACAATGCGATGAGCAGTGCTATGAACAGTGGCGATGGAGCAGGGAAGTAGCCTCTCCCAAATGGATGGAATTGCTTTTCCTTGATAGACTCAAAGAAAGAGAAAACTTGTGAATCCTTTCTCTTTCGTTTGCCTGTGCCTGTGGCCTACGCCATGCACCCTGTGCCGAGCGTGAAGGGGGGGTTATTTTTTTTTTCTTGCTTTTCTTTCCTTTCTTTTCTTATTTTTGTATGTAAATGTAGAAAGATAAAGATGTGGCACAACGATGCTCAAGAGCGGTCGGAAGAATTGCTTTTTTCCCTGGCGAGGAGTGTGCTTCACGCCAGGGTCTGCTGAACATGAGTGATGAGATGAGAATGATGATAGCGATGATGACCTGAATAAATGCTGGAGATGATAAGTTGTGATGAAGTAATTCAGAATTGAAGTGAGATGGATGGGGTGGAGTGAGGTTGGATTTTGTTCTCTTCCCTATGCCTGTCCTGGTGGTCTTGTCTCATCCTGATCGCGTCGGAGAGATTAGACGATGATCTTTACATCTCTTATAACCATATACAATATATGTATATATACATGTAT
>JAGYHZ010000316.1:0-12187 GCA_024244195.1 Ascosphaera aggregata | reverse complement strand
TGGTAGATCGGCCACTCCGCGGACTAGCTGCACTGTCAACCACCTGGAGGCATCGAGGGTATTTCAGACACAAGAAAGAATTACCTAGCGTGGCAATTTTAGAGTCTCCTGAACCAAAAGGAGGGAAAAAAATATAAAAACGAAATTGAAGTCCCATTACACAGATATGGGGACCTTCGCGGGATGCGGACCGGGACCCTAGCTGCTGTGCTCTCAATCAAGAAATTGGAATTGACGCCGAATGCGCGAAATGCATACGGTCCAGATCCGGAATCTACATGAGTAGTATGCCGCCAGCCTTCCCTGGGCAATACCCTGGGTGATGATGGTACTGGCGAGTCTCTCGGCATCACGGGAGTGAGAGGAAAAAAAAAACCGCATACGCAATTGTGTACGTAGTCGTCACTTTACATTAATGCTGTGCGATGGCCTAAATGACTCCTGGTTCCAAGTCCTCGGGGAATAAATGAATGGTTTCCTTTGTCCATCAACATGCTCTCTTCAGACTACATGGATACCGATTGATTAGTTCCTGGAGAGGATTCTGGCTCGCGGATTGCGGAGCAATCCCTATCCATCTAGCGACCAAACAATGCTGCAAGTCAGTATAGCAACGACCGATTCATCATATGCATACATAAGTATGTAAACTGGTGAGACCCTGAATATCAATCATCGGGAGAATTATAGTCCATGCAGTGTTATGCACCGGCCAACCTTTCTCTTTTCAATGCCTTCCTGCAAGACATCCGCCTACCGTCCGCTGTCACCATTTGGCTGCCATTGCTGGTGCGGTGCATTGAATCCACAGTTCTGAAGCCCAACGGTAATTGTGGCTAGCGACAAGGCTTGTCTGGCTAGGACGTTATCTCTCACTGTATCAATCATACTGTACTTGCTATGCGGTCGAGTGGCCTATACAAATTGAAGGTCTTCGGCTTGAGCCGTCGGCAGGTATCAACCACGGCCGAAATTATTCGGCTAACCCCGTACACGAGAAGCCAACCATATGGTTTTCCTCCCATTATTCTGCGATTTTACTGTATATCTGACCATCTCGAGCATCAATTGCA
This sequence comes from Ascosphaera aggregata, assembly GCA_024244195.1. Taxonomy (NCBI): domain Eukaryota; kingdom Fungi; phylum Ascomycota; class Eurotiomycetes; order Onygenales; family Ascosphaeraceae; genus Ascosphaera; species Ascosphaera aggregata. The sequence goes on along the minus strand of JAGYHZ010000316.1, from coordinate 11,114 downwards.
CATAGGTACATCCATCAGCCGAAGTTCATCGTGCCTAGCTGGTCAAGGTCATGAGGACTACTTGTCGCCGAGAAGGAAAGCAATGCTAGGTGACCTAGCGAGCCGTTGATTTTTTTTCTTTTTTTTCTCTCTTGAAATAAGGTTGTCCATTTCCCCTCGTGATAGTTGCGGCTATGAATCGTGCTTTGCGCCGAGAATCGCCGGTAGATCTCGAGATGCAACTAATTTACCATGGGGGATTAAATTGAATATCTTGAATGACTCTAACACTCTTCAACTGCTGGCGTGATGCGTGCAGACAATCAAAAAGTTTGGTCTTCGCCCAGTTTCAACTGACAGTCTCGAAAAGCCCGATATATCACGGTTTCACAACTGTGCGGCTTCTTTAAATTTTCTTCCTTTTTTTTTCGGCTCTTCCAACGCTTTTCCAGTACGGCATTAGTCCACTCCATCGTCCATAGGATTTCAAAAGATCTCTGCTTCTCGGAACTAAGACATCGATAGTCAAGCTTCCTATACACACACGCTTGCGATCGGGTCAAGCCACGCCAACGCGATTAGGCTTTTTAAATCATAATCGCATCGTACCTTCGTTGATGCGCGGAAATCCGGCAATCTTAGTTATTTCCGGAAGAAGCATCGTCCTAGGGGCTCCTCAGAAACCTTGAGACCCCACGATCTATCAACTCTGTTTACATGATCGTGATTCAATTGCTCAGGAAAGGACTCAATATTAGCTGCCTCAGGTGATTGCAAACCACAGGCAAGTGATTCAATCGCAGAATTGATTGTGGGGTCATGGAATGAACAGCATTTCTTGTACTTCCGTACTTTCCGTCTATCCTAGCAGTCGGCCTCTTGGCAAAAGACAAACTCGCACACATGCAGTACGTATGTAGACGTCCAGTGAGGCATGACATGATTATTGCAATCGCAGAGCGAGCAATAATCCGTTTGAATACCAGAAAGCATTGGAATTCGCTGGAAGCTATATCTCTCAGGTTCCGAGCTGGTTGATCATTCTGCTTTTCCAAAACCGAACTCTTTGTTGACTACAGCCAGCGACGGCAAACCAGCGAGACAGAGCATGAAGCCCCCTTGCAAAGATCACCCACTGGCCGCCAGGATAACGGCTTCGCTTTGGATTCGGAATAGCAATCATTGATAGATTCCGGAATGATGTAAGGATGTAAGAGAACTACCTTTCTGCTTCCGATCCTTCAATCTCTCGATTGTTGCCACGTAGAAAAAAAGCACTCTCTGCTGTCATCCTAGCCTGCATGGATAAATGCCACCGCCGCAAATTAGAGTTCCTGATGCCAGTTGGCCGCAAGTTAATCTTCCAAGCGAGATGAAAAAGACAAAAGACCAGTCCTATCAATATCTGCTTCCGGATATGGCGGATGCCCTTTAGCGATCGGGAATCTTGAGCTATTCTGGAGATTTTACAGCAGTTGCCTTTCACGCGATATCTCATCCCATAACAAAACTTAGAGGACTGGGGAAAGGAGCAGCGCGCTGAAGACATCAACGTCCGCCCGCATGCCTGAGTTTTTCTTTTTTTTTTCATCTTGTTTTAGACTCAGTTCAAAGCCTGACATGCATTTTGCGAATCTGCAACTCGTAAGTGGGGCAAAGGGTTGGCGATATAGCCGTTCCTTGCCATATGACAACGTTCGCCATTCCGTCATGCTAGACGCAGGATGCCAGGAGAGGAAGATCTGGTTCGCCAATCTCTGCGTAGCGTAGGCTAGGCGGGATCCGCCGTAAATCATGTGAAATGTCTGAATTTTGTTTTGTTTCCCTTTTCTCCTTTGTTAGTAGACATGAGAGGTCACATTGATGCTCAGTCAGGTTGTGTCCCTGTAAAGCAAGAGCTTACGTAGGTAGGTGCCAAAAGCGCTTCCGTGTTTCTTAATCATTGGCAAGAGTCAATTCAGGCTCCAGTCCTTGTAGAGCTTTGGCGGCAGCATAATATGATGGGAAGATGGGAGCGCGGAGTCGATTCAATAACCCTGAACGATTGCAGTTCTGCGAAAAAAGGAAAAACAAGGAGAAAATCTCTGAACATCAAAGTATACGATGACGGCACCAAGCAGCCAGCAGAAACTGTCATAAAGCAAGACAGTTCCTGAGGCGCAGCGAGAATGGCCAGTGATGTCGCGTACACTTCGGTGTGAAGTTTCTGAGTTTCAGACGCTTCGCGGTCTCAGACGAGGCTTGGCCAACCCCGGCGGGACCTAGCACTGCCAGTGCAAATATCTGCCACGCACCGGGGTGTCTTTCCCTAGGAGACAAGCTCAACTGACAATGTCCCAGTTTCGCGTGGCCTTAAATCCTTTCCCCGGAAGAAAGCCCAAAGAGGGACGAGAGCATGATGCCGTAGAGTCAAAGTGCTTCCTACCATGACTCAACAATTCACGAACTCTGAAGCGGTTACAAGGCGTAAGGGGACCAAGACATGTCGGGGCTGAGATTGACTTACCCTGTCGTTGAAGATGCTTGGGTAGACTAAATGTGTCCACTATTAGCGAGGCTAAGTGGCATCGAAAACCCGAAACGGCTTTTGAAGCGAGATAAGAGGTAGGACCTGGTGACAACTCAGCCGCTTCTCATGTCTTGGAAAAGACACCTAACAACTGAGTTGGTACTGCATCTTCCGTTCCGATTGAAGCAGCCTTTTCGCTCTCAGTCAACCCAGACCCGAACCAGCAGCGGGTAGGAAGCAACCGGGATTTGAGCTTCTCTTTTTAGCTTTTCCTCTTTGACGCAATGGGAACAAAAACAGGGATTAGATCCTGAATGCCCATTGTTCTGTGAATAGCGCAGTCTCGCCAGAGACTCCTGATCTAAGCGAACCCCCTCCTTTCCAGCAAGACCTGCCGCCGCTATATATCCGGCACAATTGGATCATGAGGTACCATATGAATCAGAGATGCGCTATGTGCATGCATGTACTAGACGTGGCGATGAGGACAAGGATGATTTCGTTCCGAAAGAAGCCATCATCCACCACTGCAGGACAGGACAAGGTAAGGCAGGGCAGGGCAGGGCAGGGCAAAGCAGAACAAAATAGGACGATGACTGTTTCGCAATCTCATCAGTATGCAACCCCGCTGCTTGCTATAATCGGCATATATTGCGATGCAAATCAAAGATATGAGTACCATGGTCTCGTTCTAATTACCTACTGCTGTCGATAAAGTGATGGTAATGGATGGTAGTAGTAGTGGTGATGGTAGTAGATGTACGTACGTAGTCACGGTGACGGTGACAATGGAGGTTGACCTCAAAAAACTTCATGCTTATTCAATGTTCAAATCCAAGCCCATGTTCACATTTACATTCACATTCATATCAGCATTAGTAATAATCTTACGTAATTTATACAGTATTGCTGCCTCCGCGGGGAAAGTAGATGTTCCATTCCGTTGATCTTCGACGATCATCCTGGCGCAACGTTTGTCGCTCTCCTTTTTCTTGGTTACGGGTGCGTTTTTGGTAGAGATGGGGAGAAGGAGAAGGTTAAGGAGAAGAGAAGGAGAAGGGTGACGCTTATTCGATGATTGCGTGATTGACTCACTTTTGTTGCTTTGTTGGTTGGCGCATGACTATCGCTCATTGCTCTCTGACATAGTTTTTGAGAATCATATTTCGGCTACACCTCAGGGTTACTCGGGGGTTATAGTACGTAAGTAGCCTTCTTTGGCACAGGAACTTCACTATTAGTATTGCAAGAGTACATCTTAATTGACAGGTTTACTTGGTTAGAATTGGTTATACCGTCCTATTGCGAAGTCGGCGATATTAGTATTCTTGTTTCTTTTTTTTCTTTTTTTTGTCCTGCCTTCTTTTCAAAGAGGGAGTGCAACTAATTATCTACCCCCGAAATACTGTCGCCTATCCCTGTTGCGATCATCGCAGGCCGTTTCACTTGACGCGCAACATGTCGTATGTGATTAAGGTGCCATGTTCCTCTGCGAACATTGGTCCTGGCTTTGATGTCCTCGGTAGGTCAGGAGTGAGTGGAGAGAGAATGCTGAAAAAAAAAAATAAAAAAATTAAGAGATGGAAAGGAAAAGCGGCGATCAAGTTACCGGTTATCGGTCTTTGTGAGCTACGTAGTACTCTAAGCTGATGCAATCTGTCGTATAGGATTGGCTCTTTCAATCCATCTTGAACTTCATGTCACTACAAAGGATGTGGCTGCCGGTGCTCCCCTAAATTGTTCTATCACCTACGAAGGCGAAGGCGCTGATGAGGTTACATTGGTTCCCGATGAGAACCTGATCACGAGAGTCGCTCTTTACGTCTTGAGGTGTCATGACCACCATGACTTTCCCGAGCCCATACACGTACACGTTAAGAATCCAATCCCGCTTGGCCGTGGTCTGGGTTCTTCGGGTGCTGCAGTGACTGCTGGTGTCATTCTAGGTAATGAGGTTGGACAGCTTGGTTTGAGCAAAGCGCGGATGCTCGACTATTGCTTGATGATCGGTAAGGATTGAACAAATAGAACGCTTTTTATTATATTCCGCTTCCTTGTTTCTAATTCAGGCTTTGCATTCTGACTGTTCCCAATCACAGAGAGACATCCCGACAATGTCGCAGCTGCCCTCTACGGCGGTTTTGTCGGGACTTACCTGAATGAGCTTCGACCTGAGGACCTCGCTTGGAAGGAGATTCCATTGAGTGAAGTCTTGCCCGCGCCTGCAGGTGGCTTAGATACCGGAAGACGACCACCAGAGCCGCCTATGAATATCGGCCACTACAAGCAATTCCCTTGGTCCAAAAAGATTAAGGCTATAACGATTATTCCGGACTTTGAACTGATGACCGCCAAGGCGCGCGAGGTTCTTCCTGAAAAGTACAGCAAAGCTGACGTTGTCTATAATCTACAGCGCGCTGCTCTTCTGCCTACCATGCTCAATTCCGACCCCTTGGATCCAGACACTATCTATCTCGCCATGCAAGACAAGGTCCATCAACCTTATCGGAAGACGTTGATTCCCGGATTGACAGAGATTTTGAACTTCATGACACCGTCTACGCAGCCGGGTCTCCTAGGCATTTGTCTATCAGGCGCTGGACCGACGATCCTGGCCCTAGCTACACATAATTTTGATAAGATTGCAGAGCGTATCATCGCCGAGTTTCATAAGAATGGGATTAACTGCCGGTGGGAGCTTTTGGAACCGGCTGAGAATGGTGCGGTGGTTGAGTATGGAAACATATAGACGATTTCCCGCTGTGCTAGTTGCACGAAGAAAGAGAGAGAAAGAGAAAAAAAAGAACAAAAGGAGAATTAAATGCATATAGCAACCATGTCTTAACCACATGTACACATGTAAATCATACAGTCATTTAATTGAATAGTCTGGCCTTTTGCATGACCATATCAGGACTACATACGCACTGCATTCTACGCTGCGTTTATTTTCGGAGTGCAGCTGAAAGATATGCCGGAAGCTGTGCTCTAGTTCTCCTGACATTTGTTTTGTTCAGGGATTCTCAGTGAGGATATCTCAGAGAGTTCTCCCCCCCTCGCATGAAGATTAAAGCCGTACATCAACCGAAAGAAGTATGTTGAACCGTGAAAAGGCAGAGAAACAAAGAAAAGTATTCATGATTCAAAAGAAAGGTCATACTCATGCATGCACGGATGGTAAGTATGCAACTGACGAGGGAGCAATTATATAGTGTTCTTTCTCTGGTAGAGGCATAATCATGTTACGGTCCAAACATTCCGTCAAGCATGAACCCCGTGTCGTCCAACAACATATCAAAAGCGTTTAACCCACCACTATCGTTACCTGCGGCAGGCATGGCACCTTCGCCCCCAGGGACAGGATCAAATATTGACTGAACTCCGGTATCTTCATTGGCATGCGTACTATCGATATGCATGTCTGGCAGCATATTGGCGACATCGAGATTCGAGACCTGTACGCCTTGTGGTACCGGTTGAGGTGGCATCGTAAGAGCGTTAACGCGACGATGTAAGCGAACCACGAGCTGAGCCCGAAGTTCATCCTGTCTGATGCTTTCACTGGACAGAGCCTCGTGCTCACAAGCCAACGCGTCCCGCAGGCTCATGAGTGTAGATCCCGAAGATTGTGCCGATATGATTTCGCCAATTTTGTTCTCGTTAAGGGCTTGCTGGTGTTTGTGCATAGCTTGGTCTCGCTCAAAAGTCTCCACCGTGGGAGCAACCACAAAACTAGCAGCAATGTCAAGAGCTAGATCAAGAGATCCGGAATTGGCCTGCTCCTGAAGCTCCTTGATTATACCGTGGAGGACCCGAACAGCTCCAACTGTTCGTAAAGCAGCAAGAAGCTCACAGTGTGTATAGGAAAAAGGTGTCAGACTGATTGCAGTATTGGAGCTCCAGTAGACGAGAGAGGAAAATGTGCTGATGAGGTCTGCCACGATGCCCCCGGGAACAGAGTTAGAAGACCATGAATTAAAAAGAGAGTGGTGAACAGCTGGTGATCTCCGGTAGGTGCGATGGTCTTTCAGAACCTCTATTATGCGGCTGATGGTGTCTGCTTGGTTTGGATGCTTTACCCAGAAAATTTTCAGCGTATTTTCAAGTGATTCCGACATGATCTGTAGTACGACCCGGTGCATTTCCTGAGAGTCTCCGGATATTGATGTCGGTTTTACAAGTGCCTCAAGAGCTCTTATAGAGGGGGTTAGATCACCTTGGAAATCCAAGATGTGGGATTCAAGCCATCGTAAAGCAAATATCAGCGAAGGAAGCAGGAACGGCTCCAATAAATCTGCGCAAATTTCAAGTCGTCAGCGACAAAATCCAACCGAGACAGTTTAATGTGTGATTGGGCAACGTACATTCCAGTCCGCCCTTGAGGATATCAAACGCCAACCGATTGCGCTCACATGCAGTAACGCTTTGGCTAACAAGCGTGGTGACAATCAAATAGTAATCTTTCGGACTGCAAGACATTGACTCATTACTGATACCCTCCGACACGAAAAGAGCCTTTATCCACGATCCAATGTTGTTGTTGGTATCTGCGTCAAGGTTGGTCAGTGACCTCGCAACATGACCTGTACTGAATAACCTCTCAAGGAATGATTCTCCAGTGGTAAGACCCAGGTCATTAAAGCTGAGGTCAAAGCGGTATTGAAAAGCCATGATTAGCAGCAATATGCTACTAAACTCCTCATAGATTTCTTGATTTTCTCCTGCTCCGGATCATTCAATATCAGCCCGCCTCAACGTTGACAAGAGAAATGCCTCTTACCTTTGCCTTCCCAAGCCCATGTATCTATGAGGTTAGTCAAAGGTACTAGGGTGTCCGATGGCTTGCTGAAAAGCATGATGACATCAAGTGTGTGAGGCCTCTTTGAAATGGCGTTGCATATGTTCTTGAGTATCATGGTGTCTCTTGCTTCACAAAAATGTCCGATGACCTAAATTGGTCAGAATGATCGTTGTATGAAATAAATGTATAAGATGAAGACTTACATCTGTCAACGCGACCGATATCACACTCGCAATGCCGTCCATAGACTCTATCTTCTTTAGATATTGCTCGAGTCGATCAGGATACTGTAAGAGTTGTGAAACAACTTCGCTACGGGCCATCTGACCCCCTGATGGTAAACTCTGCATTGGATTCTCCCCTAAAAGAGGCTCGATGCTCGCTTCTGGTATAAGCTTGTGCAAGGCACAAGAAAAGACGAATTCTTGCCTGACATCCGATAGGGGGGAGCTTTTGTGAAATTTGTTCACAAATAGCGCAGAAAAAGAAGGGAAGGTCCGAGAGTCAATGCGACTTAAAGCATGCGAGATGCATAACTCCATTGGTAGTGGTTGAGGTGAAGTAGTCACCATCTCCTGGAGAAAGGACGGAACCTTATTGATGAGAAAAGCTTTTTGGAGAAACAACGATTCATTGCGATTTTTTGCGTTCGCCAATATATCGAAGGCGGACGTTATAAGTTCCTCAGCCACAGCAATGAGATTCCCCTGACGGTTATCATTAGCACGAGAATGGGAATTGAGTGAGTTGTTTTTGCGCCTTACTCCGTATCGGTTGTTCAAAAATGTCATTAAGAGTCCATTATCAACCAATGGCCGCCCAACGAGCTGGCAGCAACAAGTTAGACTTCATGATAAGTGAGAAAGTGCGATCTGATTAGCATCTCACCATGGCACTGAGATAGATGTAAAGACCGGCTCTCGAGTTGACCGGTGGCGTATCAATGATGCTTGCCTCAAAGTCGATAACGGAAACATTCAGGGCACCCATCACGCTCTCTGAAAGTGATTTCTCGTCTCGGTCGAGAAGATTGAATTCCTTCTGCAGAGACTCGAGCCGCATCCTCAACGGAGGGGAGAATTGATCACAAAGAAGAAGGTATGATTCCAAGGCTCGACCAATTTTCCTTCTAAGAGCTGTCAATGAGCAGTTAGTTTGAGAGACAAAGAAATACTAGCATGTGCATATGCTGACCAGTTGCTTTTGGTGCGATAACAGCATCAGTTGCTATCTGCGTTGTCAGTAGTCCAGCCAAGAGAATACCCAGCGATTCGACTAGCGAGACACCATCAGGTGAGCGCATAATCCAATCAGACTGCCTGTCCTGCTCATCTTGCTGATTGTCGGAACCTGAGGTAAGTATAGTATCCATCCATTCGACAATGGCCAGAAGTATCTCCATAGCATCAACTTTCGTCAGGGGCGGATACCGAGAAGTAACTGCAATCAACCCATTTTGAATGATTCGAAAATCAGACATGAGCGTGTCGCAGGCACTATGCTGACGCTTTCTCTTGAGCGTCGACTTTGAGCTAGTAACTTCAGCACTCGCCCTTCTCCTCAAGCGACAGACAGTGGATCTCCTGAGGAGACAGCGCAAAATATCCTGCAGCGTCACCCTCCTCTGTCGATACAAGGAGTCCAGGTATTCCGGAATCAGAGGATCCCAAGGGACGCCAATGCTTGCTCTGATACCCAGAAGAACCTCTACCAGATCTCTAGAGGGGACAGGAAACTCCTTCAAGGCAAGTCCGGAGAGTCGCTCAAACTCGCCTATCTGCGTCCTCTGAGCGACACAGGTGATAAGCAAGTTCCTCCATCTGACAGAATAACCCAAACATTCCCATTGATGCTTTGCAATAGCCATAATCAAATGTACCGAAGGCTCGCTTGCTATGTATATGCAGCGTGCTTGGGGCAGATTAATTGACTGTAACCCAACGTCAATCGTACTGAATCAATAAAGACACCCTCAACCCGCAACCTACCGCAAATCATCCTAAGGAACAGCATATAATCAACAACGTCCCTTTCGTCTAGGTCCGGGACATATAACAGAACAGACTGGATGCCATGAAGACTAGCGATGATAACAATTGTATCTGCAATAAAGATAAAGCCTGAATCAGAAGTTCGGTTAACCGCATGACGTTCCGCTCAGCGTTCGTCGATAAACCCTTCAGTGGGTCTTTCCACCTGCCAAGCTTTCCATGACCGTGCTTGCTTGACTCTACTTACCTACATCGGACAACATATCGAGATAGCAGTAACTGTAAGTCATATACATGGGGCTTTCATTGGACTACTCTTCTAATAAGACGCAGTCTTTTTTTACTAGTGATGCCATGCTGACAAGCAGTCCTGACTTCTCTTTAATGGCTTTCTGAGCTTGAATACTGCTCGCTGTCAGACCAGCGTTATGGTCCATATCCGCTGGGCAGCTGCGTTGACGTTGTCTTCAGCGTCTCATTGAACGGTCCAGCGCTGTTAAAGCGAGTCCGACTGAGGATGATGTGGAATGGGTGTCAATCTAAATAACTTAAACGGCTATTGTGCTCAAGGCACTACTTTCGCATTCGCCTACGCATGTGTGAGAACAGATTAGGGGCCGTATCGGCCTCAATGGAGGATCCAGATCTCCTTTCAACGCTTATTGCATGCTACTCGTTCGAGCAATCATCGCCTCTGCAAGTCGACGGCAACATCTGTCTAATTGCTCGGGTCGACGTGCAGGTCATTGTTGTCACTTAGGGTTGTCAAAAACGAGCATGTGATTCTCGGAAAACAATGAACCGCATCCAACAGAATCAACGGATGAAATTAGCCGTTTTTCAATATATATAGCGGAAGTACGGGTTCTCCTTGTCTGTTAAATCCTCAAAAGCATGCTTCCTGGCCTCCTGCTCGTCACCACCTCTCTGAGCATTAAGAAGCCCGTCCTTCTTCTTGTTCTGCGCTGTTAGGTAGAACCGCAGAAGCACTATGTCAACAACGAGGACGGCATAACATGCAAGATGAACAGAAAATGCGATGAGATATCTTGGGGCGTCTTTCTCGAGGAACACTTGCGGACCTGCAAACAATAACGCATTAGCATTGCTTGTCACTGCGTCGGAGCAGACGAGGTAACTTACCAATTGCATTGCCCACAGCCCAGGATACAAATGTCATAGCGACTACTGCGGACTTCTTCGTTTGTCCGGCAATGTTGCGGGAAACCATCGAAAGAGTAAGGGTCTGAGCAGACCAGAAAGACAATGTGATATAATAGCTGACCAACAGTCCAGCTTTGTCTGCCAGACTATGGTTCTCTACAGACATGAGAACAATGGTACCAACGAAAGACCTTCACTCAAGAACATTAGCCATCTTGCTGATGCCTTCGTCGCGTCAACGGGCTCCACACTTACGGGATCACGAAGCCTCCCATCACAAGCAGATTCTGGCCTGTTTTGTTCACCAGCCATGCCGATAGGCAAAGGACAATAATGATGTATGCGCCAAGGACCATTGCAAGCAATTGTGTTTGCAACACTGTGAAGTCGAAACCAGTGATGATGATATTTGCAAATGCCCCCAGACCACTGGTTGGCAATGTCGTGGTTATTTGGACAAGGCAATACCCGTACGCCTGAGGATCGAGCAGTGCCTCAAACAACTGTTCCTTTCGGAACTTCCTGTTCTGCAAGCCAGTCTGGTTGTCACGAACTCTTTCTACCATGAGCTTTTTATCTTCCTCAGAAAAGCACTTGGCACGCATCGGCGAATCCGGCATCCAGAGGATTACGAAGGCACCAAATAGCACGGTGAAACAACCGTACGCGA
>JAGYHZ010000315.1:0-12188 GCA_024244195.1 Ascosphaera aggregata | reverse complement strand
TCAACTCGTCAGAAGCGTCTGAAACTGGAATTTCCTTTGCTGGCCAAGCTGATACCCTTGCCCCTGTTAACGCATCGAAGATGAATATCTTGAAGCCCGCGGCAGCAACCACGAACTCTCTATTCTGGGGTCCGACATTGCGCAAGCATTGAATGCACTGAAGAGGATGTTGACAGCCCATAATGACTATTCCTGCAATATAGGTAATTTGTAGCCCAGCTACATTCACAGACCGCAGGTAAGAATACTCTAGATGTCTGTTTTCATGGTGATAGCTGGTATCAGTCCCGCCGTTGTGATTGTTTTTATTTTTTCTTATCGTCCCTTGCAGTGCTTATCTCGGCGATCTCCGCGGAGTAAAGCACTCATGCTCTTGTGATTGGTTCCAGCGCCTGACTCGTCTGACTCACATATACCGCGCGGCTATCAACATGACGTCATCAACCTGAGCTACCCCGTGCGCAGTAGACTCGGCCAAATGTGATCCACCAGGCCTGTGCCGTACTGTAGACATTTTCAGACTAATAGGAGTCCGGCATAACCTTAGTCGATGATCAAGTGCTGTGCATTGGTTGATAGCAGTTGGTCTGTGGACCACACAAAGGTAATCTGACTTAAAAGCTGGTGGCGCATCACTAGACGCGGACTGACTTGGCTGACACTGACTGACAGCAGAAGAGCAGCAGCAGCAGCAGCAGCAGCAGCCTGCACGCCTGCACGGAATATCCACGTACAAATACGCATACTTCGTATCTATCATACAAGATAGCGACCGGGCAGGCCAGGGCAGGCCAGGCCAGGGCAAGGCAAGCGAGCGAGCAAGCAACGAAGGTGTTGTATAGCTTTGGTCTTCGATCATCGAGAGCAATAATACTCGCTGCACGTAAGTCTGCAGCTTTTCCACGGTATTCCTGGGCGTCTCAGAGTGCTGTCCCGCACTTTGAAGAAAGTGTCACATCATCCGTACCGCAAGCTTGCTTTCCTCGTTTTTCAACCCCTGAATGGGACGCTAGGCCGGTCACCGCTACCATCTTCAGTTTGCATATCACGTCTCAACGGTCAACGTTCAGTTTCCGGCTGCCTCTCGATTGAATTTTGGGATAGATCTCATTCGGTTGAGAGCTTGAGATTTATAACTAGGGGGGTTTCTTCACTCTAGCAGATACACACCTACGGCCGCGATTTATAGTCACGCCACCGTACTTCTTCGTCGTACATTCTATCAAGTCTTGCCTCACTGCGAGGTCTCCTTATCAAATATACTATTTAAAAGTGGCCTATCGTGCTTGCAGTGTTGACACCTCGCAACCGTTCAAGAGCTATCCGATAAACAACGCAATTTCTGGAAAAAAAAAACAAAAACCACGTTTGATATTCGTTGGCTTGTTTCAGCAAGTGAGGCTGCGAACTATTGAGTCTTATGATGGACTCGATGCTCAACTTCCATCTTCGTACTAAGGACTGGATTGTGCCTGCAGTCGATCTTAGGAAACTCAATGAAACACTATATGCTGTCTTTGTTCGCGCGGCAGCTTCAGGAGAAACCCCTGATTTGAACGGTTCGTGCACGCGGGTGAATTTAGGACTTGACTGTGCATGACTAACCAACCTCTCCCCATAGGGTTCACAAAACTATTCAGTTCTGTAATAACGAAAACACTCAAGGCTCACGGCAAAAAATATGCTGAATTCGACTGCAAGGAGAAGGCGATCTATGAGTTCTGCGGCATAACGATTGAAGAGCTAGGAGTTGCGGACTTTTTCGAGCTACGGTGTCTAAGATATCTTTTTGGAGAGTTGAAACAGGATTTGGATGAAATACAGAAGTTGGATACTCTCAACGAGTCTGCCCTTGAAGAAGTTCACACAAAACTTCTCATCTTCCAGCAGAGGCGCAATGTCGATGATGCAGAGTTCCAAACATGGTGGCATAATAATAAACAACGTCGAATAGATTACGCTGCGCGAATTAACAAAATACTGGCAAAAATTGAGGAGGAGTATCACGAAGCTCGGCAGAGCATTCATCGAGCCAGCATTCGCGTTACAAAGACGTGTGAGATGCAGAACTTGTTCTATCCATCCATCGCTATTGATGCTATTCGCAAAGATAGTGACAACATCTTGTCAATATTTCTCGCCGATGATCCTTCTAGCGCCAATTGCCCACTAATTTATGCGCTGTTTCGGTATTCAATCGACTGTCGAGCATCTCGGTGTGCTTATCTCTTATCATTGGCACCCGAACTTGGCCTCATCGTCAACACAGACTGTCTGAACCATCTGATCCTTAGTGCCGCAAGTCAAAAGGCAGAAGGACTGACGGTTAAGTATGGGGTAATTGATTTTCAAACCGAAAGTGCAGCCTTCGGAACTTTGCTAAGCCACCTCGGCACAGAGACTAATCAAGCATTCGTCATAGAAAAGATGGATTTATTTCTGGGGAACGTCCTGCATTACGTCGCTTTCTACGGCTTGGCGACCTTATGTCGAGCAATTATGTGCTCTCTCGAGCATGTTAAAGTTCGGGGCATTACTGCTCGCCGCGCTGTTTTGCTTAAAAACTTCGAGGGTTACACGCCATTAGCATTGGCGGTGTTTAGGAATCACCTTGATGTTGCCAAAATACTAGTTGGGACTCTCATTGATGGCCCACGTGCCAGCGGTGACGCGGGAGAGCAAGAAATATCTGAATACCTAGGCGACCTATTACTAGTCGCTGTACGCTTACAACTGGATGATATGGTTCGTCTGCTACTGGACCATAAAGCTTCCTTGCTAAGCCGGACGTCTCAAGGCTACACATCTATTTACCTCGCAGCACAACTGAATCGAACCGACTATATCGAGCTTTTCAAATCCAACTTCTCCTTCCGTTATATGCTGAATGCAGGGGAACCATTGCTCAACTGGACACCCTTGTTTATCGCCAGCATTGAGGACAACACGGACGTCGTGAACGATTTGATCAAAGCAGGGGCAGATCAAGATCTGACAGACGCCAGAGGATGGACGGCATCAGATTACATTGCCCACAAAGGCTCTTCAATATCGACGACGAAGATCGGAGTAGACTACTCGAATGGCGAGCTTGCAAGAATAGCCTCTTCCATTGGGACCAATGCACCCTCGCCAGAGTTAGTGATTGGCAAGCAGTCGCGGCTACGTACCAACTCCGATACTAATGAGTCCAGCAACTTCCCAGTACCTGAAGGACCTAGTAGATACGACGCTAAAAAGTGATATCGGGAAGATTTGGCGTTGTATCGTGAAATTAGACGATACTTTACTAGGAGCAAGCCCTCGCAACCGTCTCGGCCTTTCCTTGACCTCATCTGTCTGGGACGAACAGCATGCTAAAGGCTCGCACAGAAAAGACATTGGACTCGAAGACAGTCCAAGGCGACATAGGCTTTGACAGCAAGACGAAGAAAGCTTCCCAAGAGGAGCGTGAGGCTGTCTCACATATATTGTCACTTCAATATGCATAGCAAGATGGATTATGACGGATGTATATCCCGTTAATCTGCCATACCAGTGCACCATCAGGGACTTGTTATTCCATTATGGTGTAACCCTCTCCCGGACCCAACAACAGCCATAGTCACCAATTACGACCATTTTGGAACACTAAGGCGCAGCAATTCGCGATCACAGAAGCCTAAAAAATGGGGCCCGGTGTGTAAATGAACATATCCCACCATCGCGCGGCAATCTAATTTTCACTTTAGACGTCATGCCCTCGCAAGTTAAACATTGTACATAAATCTATAGCATCAGCTCCATCATATATCAGATTCTGGATGAGGCAACGCAGTATATTTTAAGGTTTCGGCCCCAGATTGAATCCGATCAGAGATTATCTGATCTTTTGCTACCCAGTTATCTTATCTTATCTTATCCAATCTAATCTGCTTTACGGATTACTTCTCTCATGCCCTAAGAACCTTATTTAGGAAATGTGCGCTACATGTCCCCTGGACGGCTCCGAACTCAAGATTGCTGTGAAATCGAGGGACAAAAGTGAGCACCTCCTTGAATGTTGCAACCATCACCATTACACACTATCACTTCCATCACATATCCTCCAAATCAATCACCAGTTTTTCTTGCCCTTAAACAACCTATCTTCAGTGATATAATAAGAAGAAATGGGGGGCAAGTCAGAGAGCAAGGCCGCTTACTTCTCTAAGCTCAAGAGCTTGTTGGACGAGTACCGCTCGATCCTCATTGTCAACGTTGACAATGTCAGCTCTCAGCAGATGCACGAGATCCGTTTGGCCCTCCGTGGTCAGGCTGTTGTCCTCATGGGCAAGAACACTATGGTACGGTTCATCTCAAAAGTCTTAACGCATGCCCAATGGTTGTGGCGAAGGTGCTGACGTATATTATCATAGATTCGCCGTGCTATCAAGGGCTTCGTCAACGACAACCCAGAGTATGAGCGTCTCTTGCCTCACATCAAGGGTATGTATCGTCTATTGCATTTTATCTGCGCGATCTCAATTCTAATAAATCTGTTCTAGGCAACATTGGTTTCATCTTCACCAATGGTGACCTCAAGGATGTCCGTGACAAGGTCCTTGCGAACAAGGTCGCTGCTCCTGCCCGTGCTGGTGCCATCGCTCCCTCCGACGTCTTCATTCCTGCCGGTAACACTGGCATGGAACCAGGCAAGACCTCCTTCTTCCAGGCCCTCGGTGTCCCCACCAAGATTGCTCGTGGTACCATTGAAATTACCGCTGAGCTCAAGCTCGTCGAAGCTGGCAACAAGGTCGGACCCTCAGAGGCAACTCTCCTCAATATGTTGAACATCTCTCCCTTCACGTATGGTATGACCGTTGCCCAGATCTACGATGCTGGTCAGGTCTTTGGTTCCGAGATCTTGGATATCTCCGAGGAGCAGCTCTTGGGTTCTCTCACATCTGCTGTCCGCGCCATTACCGCCATCTCTTTGGCTGCCAACTACCCCACCGTCCCCTCCGTCATGCACACTCTCCTCAACGCCTACAAGAAGCATGTCTTGGCTGTTGCCATCGCTACCGAATATGGCTGGGCTGAGATCGAGGAGCTTAAGGACCGCATCGCTAACCCTGATGCTTATGCCGCTGCTGCTCCTGCTGCTGCCGCTGCTGCTGCCCCCGCTGCTGAGGCTAAGGAGGAGGCCAAGGAGGAGGAAGAGGAGGAGTCCGATGAGGATATGGGCTTCGGTCTCTTCGACTAGACGCATCGCTCTGAATAATCTTCCTTGTGTGACGAGGGTTCTCTCCTCGTTTCGATATGAGGCTTCTCTTACGGTAAGAGTTTTTTTTTTTAATTTTTTTTTCCTATCCTCGTTTTCTGCTTTGGAAGCGTTTTTCCTTATCTTCGGCTATGCGCATGGCGAAGGATTATATTTTTTTAACCCTGAACTTCGGTTTCTTTTTTTCCGGACTTCTTTGAAGAACAAAAAAAATGCAACAACTAAACACTCTAATTTTTTGATGACGTCAAAACTATTGCTGGCATTTGCTTACCATCAGGACTATTGAATCTTCTCTGTTGCGAATCGCTGCTAACATCTTTTACTCCATAGGCCGGCCTGTCGTGAGTGGGGCATATGTATTGAAGATAGATCTGCCATCTACCATTCAATTGAGATTATCATTCGATTGTGTCAGTTATCTCGTGTCCTTCTTCATCGATCTTTCACCCGCGGTCGTAGTCAGTTAGCAATCAGTGTAGAGCTTGAGAAGGCAGAAGTATCTCTGATGTCACGGCCCCAAAGAAGCCAAGGAAGGCCTGACGGTTTACATGGTAGTTCGTGAACTGATTTCACCGTGGTTGATACTGGCCCTCACATTTGCACTTGACTTAATGAGAAATTAGAGCCGTCTTATCGGTTTAGCCGTGTGACTTCAGTTGTATGGCCGAAAAATGTAGTCTTAACTCGCGTTGTCTACCTCCTACGACGTTATCCGTAACCGCCACTCGCGGTAAAGGATTCGTGAACACTGCTTAAGATTCGTGGGTAAAAGCTTGCTTTGAGCTATCACGATACTCTCCGATTAGGACTAGTAAAAAAAAAAAAAAAGAGAAAAAAAATTGGAAATACTCATTCGACAGTGGTACACGGGGTTCTTTTATTGCATTGATACAATTGAGATGGAACAAAATCTAAATAATAGCAATGATGATGATGCGACTGTAGATAGAAAAAAGGGGTAATAACGATGAACCGAAGATCCTGCACCAATGCGTTATGTTGCGAGTAAGAAAAAGGAAAACAGTATCAACGAAGCAGTTTTAACCAGAAGAGTAATCAAGAGGGAAATGCTAGAGAGATCAACAAGTGCAAAACAAGCCGCTAATAACCAGCAAGACGCTCCCCGGAAGCGGTATCTCAATGTTGGTATGCTGCGGCGTAAACAAAAGACGGACGACATCAATGCTTCAAAGTGCAGAGAGAAGAAATGGAAACTCCAAGTAACATGTGACGTCAGTGAGGAAACAGACTTGAAAAGATGATCTGCACGGATAGAATGAATACGGCGTGGCAAAAACTTCGGAGACGACGATTTGCTCGCTTTCCCTTGCACGAGAAGGGTATTGAACAATCAGTGTAGTAGAGCGCTTGTTGTTTCCGGGTTTCGTAGAAGTCGGGACTTCCAAAAAGTTCATAACGGTCACATGACTGGGGGACCGACTGGACGTGGCATGGCAATGATATTCATGTCTTCGCGACGGGCAATCCAATCTTCGCTTTTCAGCATGGATGTCCAACCCTCATCGATGTCAGGGGCCAAGGAAGCCATCTGTTTGCGACAGGCTGGTTTGTCAGATATATTCCAATAAATATCGCTGAATGGAGGTATCATTTCGTTTGCTGCTGGCGAATCGATTGGGGTAGCGACGGTTGTGCTTGGACCGCTAGTCCCATGATTTGAAGATTCGGAAGGACAGGGCCCATAACACGAAGCGGGACTGACGGGCTCGGGACATCTGAGAGTCACCTGAGGAAGCAATGACGCATGGGTAGGCGTCTTAGTCACGATATCGCTAGAGAGATTGTCACGTTTCGAAGGGATGTTCGTATCGTTCATTGGTGCAGCTGCATTGGAATCGGTGGTTGGTGCATTTCCACGATCCGTGGCGCAACACGTTCCTTGCGCAGGATTCGCATAGTGTTGCGGCGGTTGGATCGACACGTTCGGGATCACTTCTCTCTCCTGGTGAGAGCTGGCGTGGTCCTGATCATGCAGGTCATTGAAATTGGGTTTTCTTTTTACAATCAGCTGGAATTCCATGTTAGGAGGCTCCTGGTCCGCTCTCGGTGCAGATGTTTGATCTTCACTAGACGGAAGTGTCATCTTCGCAATCATATTTAGCATGCCAGACATATCGCTTCCAACGCTCTGACTCAACGAATTGGTTGGTAAATCGCCGACTCTGTCGGCAAGAGATTTTTTCTCGTGATAGCGTGGTTCAACCTTGTCGATAATGATGTCATGCATAAATCCAGAGGTGCGACGGAACATGTTGAATATTGTGATGCGGTGATTGGGGTGTGTTTTCGTGAATGGATTGCCATGAATCCAAATCTCGCGCAACCTGGGTAGAGTCGTCAAGCATGCCAATTCTTTAGGATCAGTGATGTTATTGTCGCGAAGATCTAAACGCTCAAGGGAAGTCAAACATTCAATGCCTGAAATGCATGAAATCAGATTTCCACGAAGTCGTAATGTCGTGATTGCAGGAAGCGGATATGTCGCGTGCAGCGAGTCTAAGCTGCTTATTTGGCAATAAGACAGATTGAGAGAGCGTAGATGTGTAAGACACGACAGACTCTCTGGAATTGCTGTAAATTTGTTATGCGATAGGTCAAATGATATCAGACTGTCGGCGACAGGAGTCAATGCTGCAGCACGAACGGCTGATAAAGAGTTGTCCGCTAGGTTGAGATAAGAAAGGCGTTGCCATTTCGGCACAAGAACACCATCGATGTTGACCATCAGGTTTGTGATGCTTCCCCTCCTGGAATAGTCGCTGGATTGAGAACTTCCAGATCTAGATCGCTTCATCTTATGGTAGGAATTGCCGCGATGTCGATGGCCCAGCGAATGCTTGTGACTGCTGCTTGAACGATGCGGAGAGGAACTCGAGTCCCGACAGTCCGCGCTATACGTCACGGACTCTGAAGTAGCTTTTCTGAGCGTATACCCGCCTGTGGGACTGGGCATGTGACATGACTGGGCATCGGAACGGGCAGGTGATCCACCTGCTGGCATCGTCTTCATTGACGACAATCTTCTGTGGTGCATATTTGTCGATAAGATCGAATGTTTGGAAGGTAGGGACTTTGTTTTTGTGGACCTTCGGCGTCTTCTGTCGAGGTCATCCAAAACAATACCAGTCAGAAGATCATCCAGGTCATCAATGTTGACTCGGTTGAGAGTCAGGTTCGTCAACCGCTCTGCTAAACGGTCCCAGCCATAAAATGATCGAAAGTCTGTGTCAGTCACTTCCAATGTGCGCAGGTTGTGGAAGGCGTAGAGTGGCACAGCGGTATCAAAAGGATATTCCTCGTAACCATGGATCAGCGGTACTGTGCTGTCCGACACTAGTTTCAGAGAAGGTATTTTCGTAAAGGACGAATAAAGGTAAGTGAGCGCCTCGCGCTCACTTTTAGCTTTCTCCAGCCCCTTCGATGACAAAGCAAAGGAAGAGAGATAGCTGCCCATGGCCGACATGGCCCTGTGTACACTCGATACTGAGCGCAGCACGGGCTTATCGCCGGTCTGATAACGGCGAGGTTTGCTGAGGAAGGAGACATAGGCAGATGACTGTTCAGTGTTGATGTTCTCTAATCGAATATTCATTGGGCCGACGTCGACGTCCAATTCTTCGAATCGTGATAAGAGATAAAATGTTTGGTTTGGTGTCAGAGTGACGACGGCTGGTTTCGAGTCGGTTGAGGCGAATGAAAAAGATGCTAGAGATAGTGCAGCAGCCAGGGTAGATGACGACCGCGTGCGACTGACCGTTGCGTCTTTGGAACCTGATAAGGAACATTGAGAGAACCTTCTTGTCTGTTCCCGGCAATTCGCGATTTCTGGTTCGTGCCTTCGCACATAATCCTCAAGGCCCTGTAAAAAAAAAATGAGAAAAAAGAAATGGCGTTAGCCTCAGCAGAGCTTCCGGCAAAGGGCCTGATGTGTGAAGAAGGGTGCACACCTTGATAAACGCGTAGCCGTCTTTGGTGTCCAATTTGTTCATTTTGGAAAGAGTATAGTATTCTTTGTTGGTTGAGGGCGCATGCGCATGCAATTGAGAGAAAAATTCC
Organism: Ascosphaera aggregata; assembly: GCA_024244195.1. NCBI lineage: Eukaryota > Fungi > Ascomycota > Eurotiomycetes > Onygenales > Ascosphaeraceae > Ascosphaera > Ascosphaera aggregata. The sequence goes on along the minus strand of JAGYHZ010000315.1, from coordinate 2,866 downwards.
AAGAAGTGGCGACCGATTTTAGACGAGATGTAATGGCACCCTTGCAGACAATGGCATCTTTACTGTAATACCGGGAACTCAATCGCGCGGGAATGACCTTTACTTCCCTTATTTCTCTCTTATCGCCGTTGTGTATAATTGCCAAGTATAAGTCTGAAGCTGTAGTCCAACCGGGCAACGGCAGTGCATAGAGATGATGTTTGCTAAATAATGCACGGACAAGACGGTCAGTCGTAAAGCAACGAGAGAGATAGGGAGTAAATAAAAATAAATAAACAGAATGAGCAATAACGCAGAAGGAGGAAGAGGGGAATGATAAGAGCAGATGGATGATAGCGATGTCGGGCCGTGAAAAAAAAAAATGATGATAGAAAAAGAGACACAGGGCAAGACGATGCTATACGCGACATGCGCGAGGAAACATTAATACGGAAGGGTTGGTATGCGCTCGACACAATCCGTGCACTGACAACATAGCGCATATGGGATGATTGAAAGAGGAGGCAGGGACGAAAAGAAAACCAACAGACAAGAAAATAAACATGGACAAGGACGTTCACGCCTTCTAACTTCACATACCTCTTCTTGCTGTTTTGTTTTTGTTTTTGTTTTTTATTTTGTTGACTGAAACTTCTCCAAGCCCAGGTAGTAATTCAATTCCGGGATAAAGCTGTGATTAGATAGTCTTGCGGTAGGGAAAGGGCCAGAAAAAGGAGACTGCAGGTAGAGCAGTGAAAAAGGGGGAAAAGAGTGAAAAGATATGTTGTAAAGAGAGAGAGGGATGAGGTTCAAGCAGCGGGTAACAAAAGTTATAAATTTTGAAAAATGGCGGCAATTTGAAAAATTGAAGAGAGAAGTGAAAAAGGGAAAGGAGAAAAAAGAAAAGAAAAAAAGAAGGGATCAAAATGAAATGAAATAAGAGAAAAGAAAATAAGAATTAAGCAAAAAAAAAAAAAAAGAGATAAAAAACAGATACGAACTTCCTCCGGGTGAGCACAACGGGTGTTTGTAAAGGTCCTTTTTTCTTTTCTTCTTTTTACTCTTCCTGCCCTTGTTGCGCAATTATTCTGTAAATGATTGAAAGGTCCATATAAAGGGCGTTGCTTCAATCAAATCAGTCCACCCTCTTTATGGGATACAGATCGACACCTTCCTAGCGCAACTCCACGCATGTAAGCAATCCCGGAGCCAAAAAGCGATAAAATGAGATCCGATCAAGTAATCGTATGTTCCAGGACGGTACGGTGGGGACGCATACCTCACACACACACTCTCTCTCTCCCTCTTTTTCAATCCCTCTCCGAAATTAAGAATCGGAATCATGAAGGAATTGAACGCCAAACGGGGATTTCTTTCTTGGAAGAAGGGAAGTCTATCCCTACCGACGGGTGGTTCGCATGGCTTTATTGGAAAAGCAGGTGAGGGAAGGGGCCCATCTCTGCTGGTAGTCGGATGAAGGGTTTCAGATGTCTGCATCCATATAAGGGACAAGAACACGGCGCAAGTTATGCGCAAAAAAAGAGAGACACACAGAGACGGAAAAGTAGCGAGCATACGCGCTGTAGTCTGTAGCACCTTGCAGCATGTACCCCATGTATACAACGACGACGACGACGACGACGACGGCGGCGGCGGCGGCGGCGGCAGCGTCGTCGGCATCGGCATCATGTAAGTAAGTCTGTATGATGAGTCCAGTGAAGGTAAAAGTGAGTTCGAGAGAAAATGAGAATGCGAGGGAGGGGGAAGGAGAACGTGAGAGGACAAAGAGAGAGGGAGGGAGAGAGAGAGAGCGAAGTGGAGGGGCGTTGTCGTCCAATGGTAGCATTTCCTTCCCTAATTGCGAATAGATTGCACCGTGGATGGGGATCAAGTTGAACGTAGATACCAAGCTTTATGATCGTCAAACAGGTTGTCCCGTCTCAAAACAACCGTAAAACCACTCTTTTCTTTTTCATACTCCATATCCCACAATCCACACTTCATTACTCCATACGGGAGGGGTGGTTGGCTTGATGGATGTACCCGTAGTGCTGATATCCTTATATCGATATCAAAGCATATCCGATGATCTTATGGAGCCTTTTTTTTTTTTTCTTGTTTATCTTCTTTTCTTTCCCTTGTCCTTTCCCCACGGCGGCTCAGAATGGATCAGCTGAAGCAGTCTTGAGGGTTAAGCATTTAGAGTACTCTCCTTCTTCTCATTTCTTTGCTTTTTCCTAATTTTCAAACTGCCTGCTCTCTTCGCTGCTGCTGTTCATCTCTACCCAGAGTAATAGATGAATGGGTGGGGTGTCCCATTGTGTGCAACCTCAACCCCGGCTTGGTTATGCCCACTATCATTGACCTCCCCCTACCTACCTACTCTGGTCGTGTCTGTCCCGCAGAACATCATGAATAGAGGATTGTGCACTGCCAAGGTGACTAGTGCCACCAAATCATGATTAGACTCGAGCCAGATCTGCTCCTCTTATGTAGTAAATCCCTAGAAATTGAACATACACCTGATGCAGACCTAGCACTTACAAGCAGTCAGCTTTGTTACATTACAGAATTGATTTCTTCAGTGTTTGGACCATAGCGATGACATGACACCCTTGATAGGCCAAGTCCAACCAACAATCCTGTCATACCATCATCAACAAAAGGAGATAAGGTGGTGATCGAGATGATGTTTTTTACCATGTTATCAGAAGATGTGTGGTTATATGTACAGAAGAGTGAATCATATTAACTGTTATGAAATATATATAATGTTAGTTCATGAATATAGTACATTACGCTTAAATACTTTTTATGACATATAAAACAACTTTATATCACCTTGAATAATATAATATGAAAATGCATATATCAAGAAGAATTCAAT